>SJYX01022457.1:102189-146277 GCA_006410675.1 Oreotragus oreotragus
AATAAGGAGTTCATGATCTGAGCCACAGTCAGCTCCTGGTCTTGTTTTTGTTGACTGTATAGAGCTTCTCCATCTTTGGCTGCATAGAATATAATCAATCTGATTTCGGTGTTGACCATCTGGTGATGTCCATGTGTAGAGTCTTCTCTTGTGTTGCTGGAAGAGGGTGTTTGCTATGACCGGTGCATTTTCTTGGCAAAACTCTATTAGTCTTTGCCCTGCTTCATTCCGCATTCCAAGGCCAAATTTGCCTGTTACTCCAGGTGTTTCTTGACTTCCTACTTTTGCATTCCAGTCCCCTATAATGAAAAGGACATCTTTTTTGGGTGTTAGTTCTAAAAGGTTTTGTAGGTCTTCATAAAACCGTTCAACTTCAGCTTCTTCAGCATTACTGGTTGGGTATAGACTTGGATGACTCTGTGTGGTTTGCCTTGTAGACGAGCAGACATCATTTTGTTGTTTTTGAGACTGCATCCAAGTACTGCATTTTGGACTCTTTTGTTGACCATGATGGCTACTCCATTTCCTCTGAGGGATTCCTGCCTGCAGTAGTAGATATAATGGTCATCTGAGTTAAATTCACCCATTCCAGTCCATTTCAGTTTGCTGATTCCCAGAATGTCGACATTCACCCTTGCCATCTCTTGTTTGACTACTTCCAATTTGCCTTGATTCATGGACCTGGCAGTCCAGCTTCCTATGCAATAGTGTTCTTTACAGCATCGGATATAGCCTTTAAAAATTACACAATACTATACTGTACAACTGTAACATATTGTATTGTGTCAGAACTGTACTTCAAATTAAAAAAAAAATAAAGACTTTGCAGTTTTTGCTTTGCCATGTATTTGTTCACTTGTTCTGGGGGAAACCAGTGTGACCTTTGTGGAGCCTTAAGAGTACCACGCAGACCTATGTGATGTCCACATGACAGAGAACTAAGGCTTCTAGCCACAGGCCAGCACTACCTTCCTGGTCATGTGAAAGAGTTGTCTTGGAAACAGATCCTCTAGTGTAAATCAAGCTTTGCGATGCATCTCTGGATGACATCTTGACTGAAACTTCCAGAACCACCCAGCTAAGCTGTATCCAGATTCCTGATGCACAAAACCTGTGTGAAATAATAATTATTTATGATTTTTATAAGCTGGAAAAATCAGCTGCATTTCAGTTGCCCAGTAGCTATGTATGTTTGTGGCTTCTGAATTAGATAGCATAAGCATATTGATTATATTGATCATATGTGCTTGGTATAAATATGACTCATAATATATAGTTTATGTCCTGATTTATATGTATTTTATCAGCTTGTATTTCAGAATTTGGTAAAATGTGCCTCCTACCTAAAATGGCTCCTATATTTTATAGTCAATATTTACTAGAAGATAATGATGGAACTTGACCAACCTAGATAGCATATTGAAAAGCAGAGACATTACTTTGCCAACAAAGGTCCATCTAGTCAAGGCTGTGGTTTTTCCAGTGGTCATGTATGGCTGTGAGAGTTGGACTGTGAAGAAAGCTGAGCACTGAAGAACTGATGCTTCTGAACTGTGGTTTTGGAGAAGACTCTTGAGAGTCCCTTGGAGAGTCCCTTGTAGATCCAACCAGTCTATTCTGAAGGAGATCAGTCCTGGGATTTCTTTGGAAGGAATGATGCTAAAGCTGAAACTCCAGTACTTTGGCCACCTCATGTGAAGAGTTGACTCATTGGAAAAGACTCTGATGCTGGGAAGGATTGGGGGCAGGAGGAGAAGGGGATGACAGAGAATGAGATGGCTGGATGGCATCACGGCCTCGATGGACGTGAGTCTGAGTGAACTCCAGGAGTTGGTGATGGACAGGGAGGCCTGGCGTGCTGCGATTCATAGGATCGCAAAGAGTCAGACACAACTGAGCGACTGAACTGAACAGAACTGAATGATGGAACTAATATTTATGAACTGTTTCCTAGGTTGTATATGTTGCTAAGTATACTTACAAGTATTACCTAATTTAGTCTTCATATAGCCCAGCAAGGTAAGTTGTATTTCTTAATTTTACATGTTCGAAAAGTAAGGCTCAGAAAGTTTTACTTTACAAACTTGTATGGCACATAGTAAACTGGGCTCAGTTTTGTCTCTCTTTGACAACAAACTTTGTCTCATGGTTCCCCAATTAAAAATAATTGTTTTTGGTCCGCTTGCTTCTTAGTGATCCTAGGAAAAAGATTTTATTGTATATGTTGCTAAGTATACTTACAAGTATTACCTAATTTAGTCTTCATATAGCCCAGCAAGGTAAGTTGTATTTCTTCATTTTACATGTTCGAAAAGTAAGGCTCAGAAAGTTTTACTTTACAAACTTGTATGGCACATAGTAAACTGGGCTCAGTTTTGTCTCTCTTTGACAACAAACTTTGTCTCATGGTTCCCCAATTAAAAATAATTGTTTTTGGTCCGCTTGCTTCTTAGTGATCCTAGGAAAAAGATTTTGAATGACCCATATTTCCTTAAATATTGTGTAACAGGCTTCAATTTGAAACCTTTCAAATAGAAACAATTTGGTTGTTTGATTAGTTGATTAATATGATTCTTAGGGCTACTCTTGACCTTCCTTATCAGTTGAATAAAGTTCTGCAATTCAGTCCCTTGAGCTGGACTCTCCTGACAGCTAGCTCTGGCAAACTTATCTCAAATGGTATGAATTGTCTTTCAGTGGCATTTTAAACGAAAGTTTGTTGACTGCCATGCACACTCCTTGAAAGCATATTGTTGGGGATAAACCAGTGACTGACAGTGATGTTTTAGCAATCATCTGATTGTAGTTATAGAGGAAATTTACCTTGGATTGAAGAATCACATGTCATTGTGATTGACAGAGTCTATAAGACAATCAAGGTCAAATTCTGAGTGAAATGCGTACGTGGCTATGAGCATTGACAGGTAAGTCATGTGTCAGATATTGCCTAGCCATCTGGTTACTGCTCATGATTAGGCCAGACTCAGTGTGTTTAACATTTTACTGAAGGCAAATATGTAGGGAATTTGTTTATTTTTAGTTTATCAGTGGAATGTGCTTTATCTGCTAAAACAAACTGATTCTGCTTAAAATAAACATGAAAAACTATTGGCTATTATGACTCCAGCATGACTTTCAAAAAAGCTTCTTTTGGAAGATTGCCATAACTGTTTTTAAATTTATTTTTTTATTGAAGGATAATTGCTTTACATAATTTTGTTGTTTTCCTTTCAACCTCAACATGAATCAGCCATAGCTATACAGATATCCCTTCTCTTTTGAACCTCCCATCTCCCTCCCCATCCCACCCCTCTAGGTTGATACAGAGTCCCTGTTTGAGTTTCTTGAGCCATACAAATTCCTGTTTTATAAAACATTTTCTCATCATTTTAAAATGACTGATACATTGCTGGAAAAAAAAAAAACAAATGTGCTGAAAATGGCCTCTAGTTAATTGGTGCATAATTCCTTCAGCAGTAAAAAGACAACAAAATTGGCCACCCCCAGGGGTTTTAGAAGGTGCCAAATGTTTAAAAACTGTTAGCCAATCTGCTGTTACTCAGATATATGGGTGGCAAAGGTGATGGGGTGTCACTGATAAGCCATGCATAAAAGGATGGATGACTTGTGTGAAATTCTGAAAATTTACATTCAGCAGAATGTGTCAAGAACCAGGAGTCATTTGAGTGAAATTCCACTAGCAAATATTTGGTTTAATTTTTGAGGAAAAGACAAGAACACCGGACAAAAAGATCAAATCAATTATCTTTTGTCATATTATACTGAGAATGAGGCTCCCAGTCTCCTGACTAATAATCCAGTGTTATTTCCTCCAATAAATTTGCTGTCTTTGTAAATGATTCTGTTTTAGTACAATGGCTGGTTGGCTTGTCAATTAATATTTAAAAAGGCCAAAGTTCCTTGTAACCACTGATGAATTAGTGAGTTTCATTCCATTTTGAACTACCATATTTTCCTTCTAACTAGATTATTTTTTAAAAAATGTATCCTGTCGATAACAGGTTGAATAGACATGTGGTAGGGGCTGATCAAAGATAAATTCCCAAAGAAAATAGAAATAATACCAGGTTTTGTGGTTTTGGTTACATTTCCATATACAAAATGAAACAGTAGATAAGCAAATACTAGGAACCAATTTTAATTGGTGATCTGTGTATTATTGCTGGTTCCCCTGCAGTAATAGGTATTGGATGCCTCTAAACATTGACAGTAAGCACAGAAAATCCATTCCCAACAGTGATGGATTCTTGAGAAAACAATAAAACCAGTAGGTTCTAGCAAGGTGTAAATTATCATCGGTTATATGGTGTTCCACCATGTTAACATTTATGTTTTAAAGTGTTTAGGATAGCACTGCTGGGGCTGATATTCTCAGCCAGTACACTAGATGGTGCCTTTTTCAGGATGCAGCCAGTGACAGCTGTTTATAAGTGGAAAATCAGTTATCAACTATACTTTCCTTTTTCTTTTACTCAAGTTAGTCTGTTTATCTATCTATCCATTTACCCACTTACCTACCTTCCTACTACCTATTTATTGTTGGTAGCTATTCAAAGGCAAGACTATAAATAAATTCACAATATTAACTTCATAGAGATGATGTAAAGTTGTTAATCACTGTTAGTGAAGTCTGGAGATACAACATTAGTTATATCTTGTTTATTCCTTTCTTACTAAGTAGTTTTATTTCCATTAGGCAACCAGTATGCAATATCTACCATCTATTATGAAGGGATTCCCTGGTGGCTCAGATGGTAAAGAATCTGCCTGCAGTGCAGGAGACCTGGGTTCAATCCCTGGGTTGGAAAGATCCCCTGAAGAAGGAAATGGCAATCCAATCCAGTATTCTTGCCTGGAGAAGTCCATGTACAGAGGTGCCTGGTGGGCTACAGTCCAGGGAGTCGCAGAGAGTGGGACACAACTGAGCAACTAACACTTTCACTTTCATTATTATGAACTATTAGGAATATTCTGTTTCCCTTGTGGCTCAGCTGGTAAAGAACCTGCCCTCAATGCGGGAGACCTGGGTTCGATCCCTGTGTTGGGCAGATCCGCTGGAGAAGTATTCTCTGGTATTCTAGCCTAGAGAAGTACATGGACTTTATAGTCTATGAGGTCACAAAGAATCAAACATAACTGAGTGACTTTCACTTTTGTGAACAGTCTGTACTAGTATTTAAAATTATAGGATGGCCAGCCGAATATGCAGCTCATTGTATATGTTAAAAATTATCTGAGTTACTATTTAAAATTCACCTTCCCTGGTAGCTCAGACAGTAAAGCGTCTGCCTACAATGCGGGAGACCCAGGTTCGATCCCTGAGTCGGGAAGATTCCCTGGAGAAAGAAATGGTACCCTACTCCAGTACTCTTGCCTGGAAAATCACATGGACTGAGGAGCCTGGTAGGCTATAGTCGATGGGGTCACAAAGAGTCAGACACGACTGAGCGACTTCACTTCACTTCACTATTTAAAATTATGGGTCAATCAACCAAGAAGATGTTGAATATATAATTCATTATAGCATTAGTAAAAGTAAATATACCTTCCTATAACCCAGTTATTGGTTATTTGGAAGCTATTTTCTAAGCAAAATTTCCCCATAAGTTTGATTTTTGTCTTGGTTGAGAAGAACTGTGGTATTTTTGAGATAAAGACACTAACCCAGCATGTTTTTTTTTTTTTTTTTCTTTTCTCCTGAATGATTTTGTTTAACTTAAAATGTCTGTTCCTAACAGCAGGTGCTCTGTTCTTTGTTTTGAATTATATCGAGCATGCCTTTGGCGTTCAAAAATACTGACAAATCAACTCTAAAAATGATGGATAAAAAAGAGCTATATACATAGAATAGAATAAAAACTTACCTCTAATTCACATCTTTAGGAATTTTTCATTAAGTTTATTGACTCACAACATATATTCCATCTTTCAGGGAATCCTTAGATTTACTTATAAAATATAGTTAAGCTTCGAACAGTGTGGGTTAGAATCCCCACATAGTTGAAAAGTTGGGTGCTATGTCTTCCTCAAAAACGAAGGAATTGATAAATGACTCACCCAAGAGCAGGAAGCTGAAACAGTTTTCATAGACCCAGGACTCAAACACTAGTTCTTTTGAATCCACATCTTGTGGTCTCTAATCAAACACAATCATGTCCCCACATTTAGTTAAAGAACTACAAAATGAAAATACGGGTATTGTATTTATTGCAGTGGACTGTGCAGGTTTAAACCCATGTTATTCAAGGATCAACTTAAACAGAAAACAGGAAGCGCCTATAGCATATGACTAGCTCCCTTATTATAAGTAAAATAAACTCTTACACCTGTCAATTTTATCTTTGTGACAATTATTTTAACATTTAAAAAAATTAATTACATTTTACAAGTTCTGGAGATCTTCCACTGATATATCCAATAGGTTCAGCAGACACAGGTAAATTTTGTCACAAGTGAAATATAAGTACTTCATGGGAAAATCAAGTGAACTTATGCCTTTTCTTGACTTCAGGAGAGACAATAGATTTTTCCTCACCTTGTTTTTTTGTCTTAATTTTTTTCTCTGCTAATTTTATGTGTGTGTGTGTGTGTGTGTGTTTTTGCAATTGTTTTTTTAACTTGGGCAGAAGGGTGTCTTTTTAGCCAAATAAGTTATTTCTCATTAAGAATGATTGGCTGTTTGGTGTTATGGTCTCACCATTTGGTGAGCTCTGCAAGTAGATTGATGGTTTAGAGAGATCTGTTCTCTGTTGGATAACAGGCAATAGAGAGTCTGGTTTGTTAGTCTTTATCTGTTTGTCAACTTGGAACTCAAATCAATTAAGACTTTTGTGTCCACTTGAAAGGAGAACAGCTCTTTCATAACTGGACAGTACATAATGGGACATAATGGCCATGCAATCAAAGGCTTGCATAGAATGTCATATTTGAGAATGATGCTTACTTAATCAGCCCAAACTGCTGAGAGTATAAACTTCAACTGCACATGCAGCAGAGATAGAAGACACAACTCTCTCATTAGAAGAAACAAATGTAATTGGACCAAAAAATATTTTGGGATTGAAGAAATAAAGACTATCTCTTTCAGAAAACAAGCTAGTGAAATACATTTTGTCCACATGGGCTAAAAATTTTCATTGACAGTTATTTCCCTTTTGAGATGGAACAGAGGAGGATTTTCAGGCACACTGAAAATGCTTGGCTCAAAGACAGAGCCCAGAGCAGGGCTGAGTGTGATATCTTGAATCCTGGACACTTGCTGGTAGGCCCAGAATGGGGGCACTTGGAAACATAGAAAGGCTCCTTGGAAACAAAGAAAGAGGGTGCCTCAGACACGGTTGACCTTCTTGGTGTTTCTAGGACATCAATCCATGATGTCTTGACTGACTTTCTGAATTGTTTGTTTCTGAACTGACTGTTCTTCCTTAAAAAAAAAAATGTGATTCTTAGAATCTATATGAAGCGTGTAGAGGTGACACTTATCACTTTGCTTTGCTTAAGGAAGAAGGAGGATCTCCAATCACAGAGTTGTTCAGCCCTGGGTTCTGCCTGAGCCTGGAGTTCATCCATGTGTTGGCCATGCTCTCTTCCTTGAAATTTATGCCTCAGACCCAGTCTCCTCTCCGGAACCAGGCCTATGACTGATGTATGTCCTTAGCCTTAAGAGACCACGCCTGCCAAATAACACCTGTGATTTGAGCAGGGCCTGCGCTGTACTCAGAGGCTGGAACTGAATTGGCACCTTCAGGGCACATTGCTGACTTCCTTTTTCCTCTTGGATTAATGCATGGAGACAAATGACTCATACTTTCTCTGAATTTCATTTTTTTGAGAAACCTATGCCCTTTAGGGCAGGAACTGGGGAATCTTGCTCAGCCGGGCCTCTGCTGCCCTGTCATTCTTCATAGGGTGTTTCTTTCCCTCCACATGCAAGGTCACCAACCTTGTATTCCTTTTAGGATTGTCCACTAGTTGGTGGCTGCTAGAATCCTTATTTTCCTTAGTTGGGTCTAAATTAGCATCCTATATCTTTTTCAGGGTCTGAAACTTAGGAGATCCAGACTCCTATTACCTTAGGGCTTGATCTTTACTCTTTGGTGTTTGTGCCTTTAACTTTAACAATTCAGTTGCTTTGAGAATTTAGCACTTTCCCAGAAATGTTTACTAACTCTCAGCATTTTGGTTCCTTTGTTCTCAAGCTTCCAGGTTTAGTTTTTTCTTTCTTCTTTTATCTTCTATTAACTCAGACATAGACCTCAGCTTGTACTTCCCCCACTTTGAGTTTTCCCAGAATGTTATATTTCCATACAAACACAACAAATCAGTAAGCAGCATAGCCTCTGTATTAATGATGCTACAAGAGAAAAAGAGTTGGAGAAATGTGTGAGTATACCTCATAACAGAACATGTAAAACCGTCTCTAAGTCACTGTTGGCCATTTTTCTCCTTCTCAGAGTCATTTTCCCTGATTCCTCCCAAATATTCCCCAATACACTGTCTTCCCAGTATTTTAAAAAAGAATAAATAATTAGAGAAAACAGGTATATGTTTGTATGTGTGTTTTCCATGTGATCCGGGCATATAACCGATTTGAAATACTTATAGCTTTACTGTTAAGATTTGTTGTTGTTAGTGTCCAAATCAGAGCTTCCCCAGTGGCTCAGTGGTAAAGAACCTGCCTACAATGCAGGAGACACAGGAGACGCAGGTTCAGTACCTGGGTTGGGAATATCCCCAGGAGGAGGGCATGACAACTGAATCCAGTATTCTTGCCTGGAGAATCCCATGATCTGAGGAACCTGGTGGGCTACAGTCCATAGGATCGCAAAGAGTCAGACACGAATGAAGTGAATGAGCGTGCATGCATACAGTTGTGAAGTCATGTCTGACTCTTTGGGACACCATGTACTGTAGACTGCCAGGCTTTTCTATCCATGAGATTTCCCAGGCAAAAATCCTGGAGTTGGCTGCCATTTCCTTTTCCAGGGGATCACAGACTGCTTAAATCAAGCACCATATGATATGCTTGCTTTGACCACCCTCCGTTTCTGTGGCACCAGCTTTGGTGGCACCAGCTTTGGGAGGACACCGAGTGGATGTCCTCACAAACAACACCAGCTTTGGCTCACCAGCTTTGGGAGGACACCTAAACCTTTCCCATTCATAGGATACATCTTCACTGGAGCTGACTTACTTCCTCTGCCCATATTCTCCTGAAACAAAAGTTTGTCCATAGTTGCTGTTCCCCAAATACTTAGTCTATTCTTCCTTTACTGCAGCATTTCTCTCTGTGTGGAGAATGTCCTCAATATATCCTAGCATCTCTGGTATTGTCAATTATAGAGTGATCTGGCCCTGATTGTCTCTAAAACCTCAGGACTCCCCTATATAAAGATACACTTGCCTTCTAAATCTGAAGGAATATAAACTCTAGAAAGATAATATTAAGGTGATATAAAGGACTATAAAAATGGCCCATCAACTTTATTTTTCAAAAATATCAATATCATAAAAGAAAAAGAAAAGCTGGAGAACTTTAACAGATAAAAAGATATAAGAGATATGTGATGACTAAATAGATAGAGCCTGGATCTTAAAATATAAGAAATACGATGTTATAAAGCATATTAATAGCTGAATTAACAAGACAGAAATGAAACCAGCAGATTAGGTTAAAGTTCTGTATACATACTCATTTTAATGAAGTAAGTAACTGAACTCTGTTTGTAGTAGGAAATATCCTTTTTTAAAGAAATATTGAAATATTTAGGTATAAGTCCATGACACCTGTCTCAATATTGTAGAAAGAATAATATGAATATGTGTGAAGAAAGCCAGTAGGACACAATGTTATAAGTAGGTGTTAGCAGTTGAATTGTGCTCCCTAAGAAAAGACACACTGATGTTCTAATCCTTAGTAACTTGGAATATGCCTTTATTTGAAAATCCGTTATGGTGTATATAATTATTTAAGATGTGGTCATGGTAGGATACCTTGGGCCCCTGATTTAATATCACTTTTCTTTTTCTGAAACGGGTTTGTTTATTCAATAACAAAGAGTTGAAAATTGTCCTGTCCCACAAAGGAACAGAACCTGACCCAAGACCTATGATGCATCTTTACTCCACAGAGGTGAGGGCTGGGCAAGTAGGGCTGAAGGCAGCACACATGGGAGTAAGATGAGCTGTGGGAGATGGCGTTGTGTGAAGGCCCAGTTGCAGAGCCTGTCCAGGTCTTGTTAAGTGTCCAGAGCAGATCTAGAAGGCTGAGGGGGTTGTCAGTGGGCCAAGCAGCCCACACACTCGCCCATTATGGATCTGCAGAAAGTTCACAGGAGGGCAGGTGAAGATACAGAGGCACACAGGTAGAAGGCCAGGAAAACAGAGAGACCGAGACTGGAGTTAACACAGCTACAAACTAAACATTTTCAGCAACCAAACATTATCAGCAACCCCTCAGAAGCTAGAAACAGACAAGCAGGCACCCCCTTGCAGGTTTCAGAAGGAGCCCGGCCCTGCTGACACCATGTTTTCCCACTTCTGGTCTTCAAATCTGTGAGACAATACATTCCTGTTGTTTTAAACACCTGGCTCGTGGTGATTTGTGACAGCACCTTAAGAAACTAATACAGGAGGTGAATCTGGGTAAAGGGTTTAGAGGTGAAGAATACCTCTAAATTCTTGCAACTTGCAGTATTTTTGAAATCACTGAAAGTTAAAAAATGTAAACATAGAAATACACATACACTTGTATGTACAACACACTCTAAAATAGAAAGTCATTTAGCACCTTGGCTTTCATTACCTTCTGCTGAGTCACTATCATCTCTATAGACCAGTGGTCCCCAACCTTTTTGGCAGCAGGGTCTGATTTCATGGAAGACAGTTTTTCTACCTACTGTGGGGGAGATGGTTTCAGGATGATTCAGGTGCATTGCATTTATTTTGCACTTTATTTATATTGTGATTACATCAACTTCACCTCAGATCATCAGGCATTAGATCCTAGAGGATGGGGACCCCTGCTATAGCCTCATCATAGTTCTCCTGCTTTGATGTTACCCCTCTTGCCCAATCACCATTGTCTAGTTTCAGCAAAGTGTGATGTATTTAAATTGTGTGTCAGATCATGGCATTCCTTAGCTGAAAGTTTTGCATTCACCCTCCGTTTCACTCTGAGTGTAAGCTGGAGCCCCCACAATGACCTACAGGGTTTTACAGGGTATCGCTCTTCAATTTTATCTTCTACTTTTCTCGTTCTGCTTCAGCCACAACGACCTTGAACATACTATGCACAGACCTACGTTTTAACTTTGGTTCTCTCTGAATCTTCTTACTGACTTACTCTTGTATCTCTCTAATTATTTTATGTTTTTACTCAAATTCCATTCCCTTACATTCATGTGAACACCTCTATTTAACACTGCATCCTTTCCTTCCCCCAGAATCTAATAGGCTCACCTCCCCTGTTATGCTCTGTAAACTTCTATCATACTGTTCTCCTTGCCGATTTACTCTTACAGATTATTGTATGACTGCCTCCACTGTATTAAAAGCTTCTCAAGAATAAAGGTCTTTTTTCTTTGTATTTTACTGTATCTCAAATGCCTAGCACATAGTGGGTATGTGGTAAAATCTGTTGAATGAATGGCATTTTAAATGCAGTTGACAAATCATACTATTACATTGATCGTTGTTGTTGTCTCTCAGTAATGTCTGACTCTTCGTGACTCTATGGACTGCAGCATGCCAGGCTTCCCTGTCCTTCTCCATCTCCTGGAGGTTGCTCAGACTTATGTCCATTGAGTCGGTGATGCCATCCAACCATGTCGTCCTCTGTCGTCCCCTACTCTTCCTGCCTTTAATCTTTCCCAGCATGAAGGTCTTTTCTAATGAGTCAGTTCTTCCATCAGGTGGCCAAGGTACTTGGAGCTTCAGCTCAACATCAGTCCTTCCAATGAATATTCAGTATTGCTTTCCTTTAGGATTGACTGGTTTGATCTTCCTTGCAGTCCAAGGGACTCTCAAGAGTCTTCTCTAACACCAGAATTCAAAAGCATCAATTTTGTGAGGCTCAGCCTTTTTATGGTCCAGCTCAATCATCCATACATAACTACTGGAAAAACCATAGCTTTGACTATACAGACATTTGTTGGCAAAGTAATGCCTCTGCTTTTTAATATGCTGTCTAGGTTTCTCATAACTTTGCTTCCAAGGAGCAAGTGTCTTTTAATTTCATGGATGCAGTCACCATCTGCAGTGATTTGGAGCCCAAGAAAAATATTAAAGTAATATAAATTTAGTAATGTCTTCCTCCCCAAGTTACCTGAGAAATAATCTGTCATTTTGTTCAAAAATACATAGCTATCCTAACGACTCTGTGGTAATGAATTATTGGTAAGTAGCTCTAATTACTTACAGTAGAATTTTTATAAGTGCAGTAAGTATACAGTTCTCTCGGTTCTGTAGAAAGCAGTGTGGGTCTTCCATCATTCTCACAATACTATCTTATTATAAAAATAGAATGTCCTTTCAGTGGAGCTATTTCCTTAGCCTATTCACATCTTTTCTCCAGTCTCTCCCCGGCCAGTCATTTCTCTGACATTCCATGATCTGAGAATATTATTAGGAAGCTGTTGGCTGCAGGTGAAAGTAAGTCCTAACTCAGCATGCTTACAAATGAGTATCTTTATTATTTTACCTAAAAAGAAGCTCTGGGATAGGCAGGTGTACAGACATATCTCCCAGGTGATAACTCAACTGGTAAAAAGCCCACCTACCAATGCAGGAGACACAAGAGACATGGGTTAGATCTCTCGGTTGGGAAGATCCCTTGCAGAAGGTAATGGCAATCCATTCCAGTATTCTTGCCTGGGAAGTCCCATGGACAGAGGAGCCTGGCAGGCTACAGTCCATGGGGTCGCAATGAGTCTGACATGACTGAACACAGACGCATACAGACATATCAACAATGAAAAGAAGAAAAGGGATTATTTCTTTGTGTGTGTTTCTCTTGATTAGTAAGGAAGCTCTCTCAGAAGTCTTCATTGACTTTTCTATTTACCTTACTGATTAGGATTGTGTCATATGCATTGATTCAAACCAGTCACTAGTGAGTGGAAGATGATTAGGATTAGCTTAACCAATGGGTAGCATACTTTTCTGTAAAGGGCCAGATGATGAATACTTTAGGCTTTGCAGGCAAAATAGTCTTTGCTGCAGTCACTCAATTCTGCCAATGCAATGAACAGATAACCAGAGATATATGTAAAGGAATGGCATGAATGATTCCAATAAAACTTTATTTATACAACAGATGGCCCACTTTGCTTCCCTGGATTAGACAAATCTGGGTTTATCCATTGTTCACATCCTCAAGTTTGAGAAGAAAGAGATAAATTCTCAAACAAAACCCATGCTCTTCCTCTAATTAAGAAAAGGATAATGTCTGATAGATTAGCAACTAATATGCCATGCACAAGGACCTTCATCTTAAATTTGTCTTCTTGCTATTAAAATAGAGATATGTGAAAAGTCTTTTAAAAAGACATTAAGGAACCTGTGGTTCACTTCTGAGAACTGAGATGTGGTAGTTTCCTACCCTATGTAAGTTAGAGCTGGATAGTCACAGAGGTAGTTATCTAGTTTTACTCCTTTTAATTTTTTTTCCAAACTATAGATGTCCCCTTATAATCAACCCTAAATTTTTCACTAAATCATGAGTCAGAAAAGGGGAGGGTTGTGCTCTCATAACATTAGTTTCATTGGGGGTGTTGTTTAATGAATCAGAAGACATGTGGTAAAACAAATGGGTACAGATTGCTGAGATAAGACAATATAAAGATTATCACTGAAAACAAAACAGAGACCATGAGGGAGCATATATGTTAAGAAATATTGAGCAGATTCTCTTTATATTTTCTTGAACACAATCTTTTTCATTCATGATGGCATTATAATAAAAATGTTATTTGTCAGGAAATTGACTTTCTTGTAAAAGTTAAAGTTTTTTTTTCATATATTAGAATTTGAAAATAATTACTATTCTGATGCAATATAGAATGTTAATGCCTACAAGAAAAAAATGCTGTAGGAAAATTAGAATGTGTTTTTGACTATTAGTTACTTATACAGAAGAAGAACTGACTCCTTTTAGATGCTTAATAGTTCTGAATCCATAATATCAGGTAAGCTCTCCATTGATAGGTGCCGTTCTTGGAATCATGTGGTTGTATAATTCATGGTAAGTTGCCTTTGAAAACAAGGGTAGGTAGTTTCCTAATAGTTCAAGGTAATACTTAAAGTGACAGTCACCTAGTTTGGCTTGAAACAATCTGGATCTTCTTTAAACCAAATGATTTCTGGAGAAAAATAATCACAGTCTTGAAGACATATCCTTTAATAGTCAGGGAATAAAAAAAGTCAACTTTCTCAGTGAACTGTTGGTAAGAATAGTGGCTTTATCTGATATATTATTAAGCTTTTAATAAGTGCTCATATGTGTTTGTTTAATTTCTTTTCGAGTATAAATTTTCTCCAGTTATTAGAGGTGGCATGTGAATAAGTAAGCTTCTGTATGTAGGCCCTGTAATCAGTAGTGTTGGTGTCTGACCCAGCTTTAGAAGACACTGACTTCTGTAGAGCAATATCATCTGTAAGTTATATCCTGCAAAGAAAACAGGCTGGAATTAACATAACTGTGCCACTTTTTAGATACTTAGCTTTTATCTCTTACTTGGAAAGAGATATTCTGAGGTGTGTGTCTGAAGGGCTGAAGATGGAGAGAACAAAAAATGGTGCCACAGTAATTTCTGAAATGGCCAACTTGATANTTATCTCTTACTTGGAAAGAGATATTCTGAGGTGTGTGTCTGAAGGGCTGAAGATGGAGAGAACAAAAATGGTGCCACAGTAATTTCTGAAGTGGCCAACTTGATATTCTTGGTTTCCTGCAAAGCCTACCATGAATCCTGATTTTTGTCATGGACGTCAAATTATTTCCCTGGTAGGCGTTATGGAACATGCGTGTTCTTCTACTTGTTGCTTGGTAGACTCAAAGGAACCTTTTTTATTTGTTCATTTCTTTATTGCATCATTTGTTCTTCACTTCATTTGTTCCATGCAAAAATATTTTACTGAGCATCTACTTAAGCACTTGATCTTTGCTTTCTTTCAAACTTCTTTTGTTGGTGTCATGCACTCATCATTCAACAAATATTAGTGCATGCTACGTGCCNATCATTTGTTCTTCACTTCATTTGTTCCATGCAAAAATATTTTACTGAGCATCTACTTAAGCACTTGATCTTTGCTTTCTTTCAAACTTCTTTTGTTGGTGTCATGCACTCATCATTCAACAAATATTAGTGCATGCTACGTGCCAGGCTCAGTGGGATATGGTCAAGTGATACCCTTCTTGTGAAGCCCCTGGCTTAGTTGAGTGTGGTATTTTCTCTATGAATCACTCCTACCTGGTCTGTGTTCTAAGCAGTGATCCACTTGTGATCTGGTGAAAGAGCCACTGGACCTCTTCCACTTGTAAACTGAAGCACAGCCTTTCTTGAAGCTGTAGCAACTTATAAGGAATCTTCACAATTTGGCATCACTTCCCTAGTTCTTCTCACTTCTAAGTGGCTCCCAGGCTTCTCCTGCTTTTTATAGATGTCCATGGATGCTATTTACATGCATTCATCTTGTGTATAGTGGAGGGCAACTTCCCATTTAAAAACTCAAAGTACTGTCATTCCCTTCTCATTCCTTCTTGGTTTGCTAGCTTGAATTGATTGATTTTCTTTTATGAAAGAATAATCAAGAAAAAACACATCTGAGTTAGTCTACATTTAACATTTATTGAGTGAATATCATGTGCCAGGATGCTGCTGCTGCATTTCCCAGTAATCCTCAACATACTATTTTAGGGCAGGGGTTAATATCTTCATTTTGCAGATGAGGAGTCTGAGACTCCAACATTTGGTCACCGTCTCCTATTAGTATGTATCATCAATGGTCAGATCTGGATTTGACCTCAAGGTTTTCTGGCATAAACTTTCCATTCTTTTAATGGGCTTCCCCAGTGGCTTATGGGTAAAGAATCTATCTGAAGTGAAGGAGACTCAGGAGATGCTGATTCGATCCCTGGGTTGATCTCTTGGAGGAGGGCCTAACAACCTACTGTAATATTCTTGCCTGGAGAATTCCATGGACAGAGGAGCATGGCAGGCTACAGTTCATGGGGTCACAAAGAGTCAGACACGACTGAAGTGACTGAGCATGCACACTATCCTGAGAAAAGAGTATCAGTCTTGTGAAAAAGATGAAAGCTGATAGGTACATACTTTTAATATAGTAGGTCTTCAATATGTAAATTCTCTTGAGGGAATAATGCAGCAGATATTTTAGTTTCCCACATGGGGTTCTTGACTAGTGACAAATTCCTGCTAAACCATAAATCTATACTCCTGTCATACAAGGAGAAAGATGTATTTGTCTTTATAACAATGGTCTTTTTAGCTTTGGAAAAATTTTGGCTTTTCCTGTTAACTTGGTTCTCAGTTTTATTACAATGTGATACACATATTTTCTCACATCACAGCAAAAGAAAATAGTGCCTCTGGATGACTCAATTTTAATATTCAAAGAGAGTAATACATAGAATTCGAGCTGATGTCAGTTTTCAAGTTGATATGATGCTATTTTTTAGATGCAGAATACCAAGCTGTTTATATCATGTAGATTTTACCAACTCTGTAACAATTTAACTTATGGTTTTGAAATCATATAGCAGATATATCCTATCACAATCACTAAATGCTTGTTCTAATTAAAATCCCCCCCAAACCTTTATTTCTAAATATCCAGATTTATAAATAACTTTGGACCTCTGAATCAGCATGCAGTTAGTCAAGAAGAAAAAAAAAGTACAGTCAGAGAAATAAAACATTCGTCCTCCTCCCTCCACTCCACACAATCATCAGGGACTTGCCTAGAATATACTTGAGACTTAATTTGCTTCATTTTGAGTTTCATTTTAGAAGCTATTTCTTTTCCAGGCTTCCTATTACGCTTTATTTGAAAACCAGCTCTTATCATTTTAGTCATTATTGCCACAGATTCCAAGTTCTTAAATTATGCTGATCACAAAAGATACCAGTTTTATGTTCTCATCTCATTCAGTGGTTGTTCCAGTATCCCGGCCGAGGGCCACACTGGTGATGTTCAGCTCAGATGACAGCTTTTGTTCTGAGAGAGCACACAAAGGCATGGCTGGGGAAGCTGAATCACATTTCGCTTACATGAGGAAGGAACGTCTCTCTGGGTCATGCAGCCCATGGTCAGGAGATGTCAGAATACCTACAGCAAACGTATAAGGAGTATAATAGCTTTGAGTCTCTTAACTGGTGGTATCCCTCACTTGGCATTATTAATCCAGGTATCCTAAAAGCCAAAGTGTTGACAGCCTGCAGTTGTCTGAAATACATACAGACCTAGGCTTTATTCAAGATGCAGCTTAAGCTCACCCCTTAAATTCAGACTTCCATGATCCCACCCACCCTCTACATCTTTCCCACCATTCCTTGTCCATACCATTGTTTTGGCATTTCACTTATGTGCTTTTTAAAAATATGTGTGTGTCTGTGTGTGTGTGAGAGAGAGAGAGAGAAAGAGAGAGACTCTCCCATAGATTGTGAGCTTTTCCACTGCAGGTCTCTCCCTTTATTCACCCACTTTTCACCATGTCCCTACCTTATTTCTGTCATAAATATTTTTATGAATTGATTGCTTTGAAATGATACTTTTTTAATAGTATAATGGAAAGAGTCATCTGGATTCCTGTTCTGACTCCATGACTTCTTAGTGATTAATTAATACTTTCATTCAACATGCATTAATTGAGTAATGTGTCATATTGTTCCCAGCCCCAGGAGTATAGGTGTGACTACAACAGTCAAGCTATAGACTGGACGTCCCTACTGTTCTGGGATATGCACTTGATGGAAAAGACGGCTGATAAATAACACATGAAAATAATCAAGGCAAATATCAAAAGAATGTTATGCAAGGAATCAAAATAGGAAATATGTAAATTATTATGGCTCAGACAATAAAGAATATGCCTACGATGCAGGAGACCCAGGTTCAATCCTTAGGTTGGGAAGATTCTTTGAACTAGGGAAGGGCTACCCACTCCAGTATTCTTGCCTGGGAAATTCCATGGACAGAGGAGCCTGGTGGATTACAGTCCATGGGGTCACAAAGAGTCGGACATGACTGAGTTACTAACACACACACACTCATGGTTAATTAAGATATGACAGAATCAACTATGAAGATCAGAGAAAGGGCATTCTTGACAGAGGGAACAGTTTATGTAGAGACTCCAATAATACTTGTCATATTCTAAGAAAGTAAAGATCACTGTGACCAGTGGGCTGAGTGAGATGCCAGAGACATAAGAAAGATGAAGTTTAGGATTTTATGCATTGGGATAGCATCTTAGGTTTCAAACTGCATACTGTTGGTAGTCTATTTGTTTTATTTATTTATTTATTTATTTATTCTTTTTTATTTTTTTATTTTTTTACATGAACTCCCAAACATGAACCCCCCTCCCACGTTATTACTGATGCAGTATGTGGGGAATGGATTTGAGAATTGGGAGAAATATTTGGATTCCTAGATTGGACATTACTGCAACAGCCTAAGCAAAAGAGGGTGTCATAGGTCTAGCTGGTGGTAATAGAGTTGAAGATGGGTGGCTAGATTTGAGGATATGTTTGAGGTCAAATTATTAGATTGGTGCAACAGTAACTATGGTTTTGGAACCTTGAATTTTAAATCATTATAACTCAGCTCAAACACATCTTCATTCATCAAAATAGAAACCATTACAATAAAGACACTTTTTCCAATGAGAAATAGGTTTGTTTATTCCTATAGCATAAAAATATGTGCTTTGGAGTTCAGTGAACTCTTGGAAAGAATTTTCTGCATCCTGCTGGTTGTGGAAGCATTTTCCCTGCAAAAAGTTGTTTAGATGCTTAAAGAAGTGATAGTCAATTGGCGAGAGGTTAGGTGAATCTGGAAGATGAGGCAAAACTTGATGATCCAGTTTGTTCAACTTTTGAAGCACTGGTTGTGAGATGTGGTCAGGCATTGTTGTGGGGAAGAATGGGGCCCTTTCTGTTGACCAAGGCAGACTTCAGGCACAGGTGTTGAAGTTTTCCGGGCATCTCATCGATTTGCTGAGCATGCTTCTCAGATGTAATGGGTTTGCTAAGACTGAGAAAGCTGTTGTGGATCAGATTGGAAGCAACCACCAAATAGTGACCATGACCTTTTTTGGTGCAAGTTTGGCTTTGGGAGGTGCTTTGGAGCTTTTTTTTTGATCCAACCCCTGAGCTGGTCATCACAGTTGTCATGTACACTCCACTTTTCACTGAATGTCATATTCAGTCAAGAAATGATTCATTGTTGTGTACAATAAGAGAAGATAACACTTCATAGTGAAAAAAAATTTTTTTTCTTTTGCAGTCAGCTTGGGAGGCACCACTTATTTAACTTTTTAACCTTTCCAGTTTGCTGCAAATACCAAATGACTGTAGCATGGTTGACATGGAGTTCTTCAAGTTCTCATGAAGTTGTAAGAGGATTGGCTTAGATGATGGTTCTCAGTTGGTCATTATCAACTTCTGATGGCCAGCCACTATGCTCCTCATCTTCAAGACTCTCATCTTCTTTGCAAAACTTCTTGAACCACCAATGCACTGTACATTCATTAGCAGTTCCTGGGCCAACTGGGTTGTTGATGTAGCAAGTTGTCTCTGCTGCTTTATCACCCAGTTTGAATTTGAATAAGAAAATTGCTCAAATTTTCTTTTTGTCTAACATCAGTTCCATAGTTTAAAATACATATAAAATAAATAAAATAAATCATTAGCAAAACAATAAAATGAGAACTTACATTAAAGTGATGTATAACATAATCACATTTATTTAATGATATTTTCCTATATAAAATGGCAAATTTCAACAATGCAAAACCAAGATTACTGTTGTATCATATTAATAAATATTTGCTGATAGTTTGTGGAGGTTAAGTGAAGAGAGGAATCAAAGTCTTTGGAAACATGGATAAGTCACTTGAATTTCTAGTGATGGATCCTTCATAAAAAATCAAATTATAGATATGTCACTGGTTCTACAGAGAAGGCAATGGCAACCCATTCCAGTACTCTTGCCTGGAAAATCCCATGGACAGAGGAGCCTGATGGGCTGCAGTCCATGGGGTCGCGAAGAGTCGGACACAACTGAGCGACTTCACTTTCACTTTTCACTTTCATGCATTGGAGAAGGAAATGGCAACCTACTCCAGTGTTCTTGCCTGGAGAATCCCAGGGACAGCGGAGCCTGGTGGGCTGCCGTCGATGGGGTCGCACAGAGTCAGACACAACTGAAGCGACTTAGCAGCAGCAGCAGCAGCAGCAGCACTGGTTCTAACTGGGGTTGATTTGCTATCATTCCCTCCTTCCCAGACCCTGGAGACATTTGGCACTATCTGGAGACAATTTTAATTGTCACAACTTTGTCTGGAGTTGACGCTCCTAGCATCAAGTTGGTAGAGGCCAGGGACCAAGCTGTACACCCTACAATGCATAGGACAGCTGCCTCTGCAAAGAAATCCTCTGTCTTCACATGTCAATCATGCCAAGGTTAAGAAACTCTGATAGATAATTACCCACCTCATAGGGTGGTTGTGAAGATTTACTTAATATGTTGTGAAGTCCGATGGAGGCTTTAAATTCTATATGAAGTTTTATTGATGCCACAATTTTACAGTATCTGTTGAAGCAAAGATAATAAATTCTTGCAGTCAAGTGATTACAACAATCTCTTCTCTTCTGAATGAATGAATGTGGTGCATTTTGAACATGGTACTTTGTATAGTAGTCCCCAGCAGTCTTCAGTAGAATAGGAGAAAAGAAATGAAAAAAAAAAAAAAATTGCTTCCAGGTTTATTCTGACTCCACAATAGCCACCATTTTAAATTGTTTTGCAGAAAGACTGATTATAAAATTCACTGAAAATGAGTTGCAAAGTATACTTTTATTTTTAAAAGAAAATGGTAGGTGGGAGAACATGAGACTTGAGGGGGCATTGTGAGACCTTTCCCCCTGAGAAATGTCAAGGGAATTAAAGAAGCTGGATAGTGAGACCAGAGGCAGCAGAATGTTCTTCACGCCTTCGTTCTCCAGCAGGGAGCATCCACCCCACGCTTTGCTGTGTACCAAGCTCTTGTTAGTAACCTCCCACAGGACAGGGCAGCTCCCTCCCAGAAATTATGCCTCAAAATGAGGGAAACAAGCAGCTATTCTTGTGATTAAGAACACTCCCTACAATGAAAGAAAGGTTTAAAAAAAACCTGCCTCAATGAGTTCTTAATTGGGTATAAGATAATGTTGGTAAAAGCTTAAAATATTTAACTAGCGATAAATATTCAAGGCAGTCATTTGAAGTAATCAATGGCTAGGTGAATGCATACATTAGCTGGCAGAGCATCACTTAATCAACAATTCAAATAAACAAGAGGATAATTAAAAATGCAAAACTTCAAATATAGAGAATTAATTAGGAAAGTTGCTAATTACCTCCAGGTTCTTTCTTCCTCTACCCATTGACTACTTAAGCTTTTGTCAGAGCATTGCTAAAAATAACTAGTTGTCAAGACATTCATTTCTTTTCAGAAGGCCTGCTTACTCAGAATGATGGCCAGGTCAAGCAGACAGCTTGGAAATACCCAAGATTTAAGTGTTAGAAAGTGATCTCAGAAAGTAAAGCCTGAGAATCCTTCAGCTGACGTATACTGCTGGCAAGTAAAGGACATTCCTCCCCCCCATTTTTAGTCTTTACCACTTAAAACCTCTCGACTTTTATCTCTGGATCCAAATATTGTATGAGAGAATCTATCAGGTAGAGAGAAACATTCATGATAGTTTACTGATACTGAAAAATTACATGATTTTCTTCATTTGACAAATTCTTAGTATCTTCCTGTTTCAATCCTCTCAAGTTATTACACACCCTGCTATATATAAATTATATTAAAGTGGCTTAAATATTATAGAGGAGTCTACTTTCAGTGTCTTCAACTAGAAGAACAAAGCTCTTAAGCTCTTAGGCTCATTTGTTAAAATGAGACTTCATCGTACAGGCATTTTTCTTTTGCTTTTTGAGGGAAGTATGACTTTTTTTCCCTTAGAAGAGCACCTTTGGTTTCTTCCTCTAGCTTCAGTAGCTATTAAGCAGTTCTTTGTTTTGAAGATGTATATCAGTCCCAAGATGTTTTCTGGTTGGAGAAAAATAGTGCATTTTTTCTAAGGTTTCTTGACATTGAGGCTCCTAGTTCTTATTTAAAGTTGCAATTAATGTGTTCTTGCACATACTTTTCTTGGAAAAATTTTGGAAATGGGAGTTAGAAGTATGTGTTCTAATTTCATCATCATTACTTCTTACCTCTGTGACCTTGTGCAAGTCATTTACCTTTAGTTTCAACTTACATTCAGGGACGTTAAAGAAGAAAGGGTCAGTTTGTTAAGTGGATTTGGAACCTAATGGAGGGTAAGAACCCTACCCAAATGAATTAGAAACCTGGCGAGGGGGGTGTTAGAACTCACTGAGGTCAGGTTTTTCCAAAATCTAAGGAGATAACATTCTTTTACACCGTTCTCCTGGTGTTTACTCATCATTGAAAATTCATTTCTTTCAGTTTTCAGGCAATAAAAATGTAAGATTCAAAGAAACGAAATAAATTGCTTAAGGTCACATTGTTGGCTAATGATGGCACTTGGACTTCAGACATAATCCTCTGACCTGCAAAACTGCTTATTTACCAATTTATTAGTTGGTTATTCAATCTGGGGATGACCATGCCTTTTGGGGTAACAATCACAGTTCAATATAAAAAATACATGCACACGCTCGTACATTAAATGAACTGGGTATAGAGGAAATATATATAACATAATAAAGACCATATGTGACAAGCCCACAGCTAACATCCTACTCGGTGGTGAAAAGCTAAATGCTTTCTTTTGAGATCAGGTACAAGACAAGGAAACCCACTCTCACCATTCCTTTCAATATAGTATTAGGAGCTCTAACTAGAGAAGTTAGGCAAGAAAAATAAATAAAAGACATACAAATCAGAAAGGAAAAAGTAAAACTATTTCTATTTGCAGAAGACATGATATTATATATAGAAATTTCTAAGACTCCACCAAGAAACTGTTAGAACTAATAAACAATTTCAATAAATTTGCAAGATATACAATCAATATCCAGGGAATTCCCTGGCTATCTAGTGGTTAAGACTCTGCTTCCACTGTATGGAGTCAAGGCTCAATCCCTGATCAAGGAACTAAGATCCCTCAAGCTGTGTGATGCAGCCAAAAAATAAAATAAATCAATATACAAATTAAGTTGCATTTCTAGACACTAATAACAAACTATCAGAAAGAAAAAAAATTTTTTAATCCCATTTACAACTCAATTAAAAAGAGTAAAATACTTAGGAATAAATTTACCTAGGAGATGAAAGATCTGTGCACTGAGAACTGTAGGATACTGATTTAAAAAATTGAAGAAGACATGAATAAATAGAAAGATATCCTGTGTTCATGAGTTGGAATAAATAATATATTGTTAAAAATCTCTGTACTATGCAAAGTGATCTACAGAGTATATGCAATCCCTATCAAAATTCCAATAACATTTTTTCACAGAAATAGGAAAAAAATTGCTAAAATGTAAATGGAATGGCAAATTGACAAATGACAATAGCCAAAGCAATCTAAGAAGAACAAAGCAATAGATATAGCACTTCCCTATTTCAAGCTATATTTTAAACCTATAGTAATCAAAACAAACAGTATGGTATTGGCATAAAAGTAGATACATAAATCAGTGGACCAAACTAAACCCAGAAATGAACTCATGGATATATGGGCAATTAGTTTATTAAGACAACAAAAGAGCCAAGAATATACAGTGGAGAAGGGATAATCTCTCCATTAAATGCTGTAGGACAACCACATGTAGAAGAATGAAACTGGAACCCCTATTATGCACAAAACAGTCAACTCAAAATTAATTAGACTTGATCAAGAAACTCATGAAAGAAAACATAAGCAGTAAGTTCCTTGAGATTGGTCTTGCTGGTGATTTTTCAGACTTGACACCAAAAGCCAAGGCATTGAATAGGAGAGAATATTTGCGAGTCATATATTCAATAAGAGTCAAAAGTATATAAAGACATTAAACTCGGTAGAAAAAAGACAACTCAGTTAAAAATGGTCAGGGGAACTAAATAGACATTTTTTAGAGGAAGGCATTTGAAGGACCAATGAGCACATAAAAATGTGCTAATTATCACTGATCATCATGGAAATGCAAATTGAAGATACAATGAGATGTTCCCTGGCATCTCTTAGAATGGCTATTATAAAAAAGACAAGAAATAACAAATATCAGTGAGGATGTAGAGAAAAGGGAACCCTAATACACTGTCAATGGCAATGTAAAGTGGTTCAGTTTCTCTGGAAAATAATATGGAAGTTCTTCAAAAAAGAAAAGAAAAAACTACAACTATCAAGTGAACCAGCAATTTCACTTCTGGGTATATGTCTGAGGGTAATGAAAACAGGATCTTGAATAGATATCTATATTTCCATGTTCATTTCAACATTTTTCTACAATAGCCAAGACATGAACGTATAAAGAAATTGTGTATGAGGGTTTTTACTTCCCCAGCCAGGGATTGAACCCACACCCCCTGCATTGGAAGCACAGAGTCTTAACCAGTGGACCACCAGGGAAGTCCATGCTCAGCATGTTCTTGTGCATGTATTATCTACCATGCATGGAGGTAGGGGGATTGTGTTGAGTCAGCTCATTATCCCAGACAGTCATATTGAGAGAAAGAAAAGAGAAAAAGTCAGAACATTATAGGTTCCCTAACCTTCCAATCCCTTTGAAAGCTCTACTCAAAGGAGATGTGACCCAGTTAATGCTCTACAGTTGTCCAGCTCAGATCAATTATAGTCCTTTTCCTAGCCAATAAGCAAAATACTGGGCAAAGCCTCTTTACACAGATAAGAAAACTAACATATAGGTTTAAATTACAAGCCTAGAGTTGTTTAACCAGTAAAGGCAGAATCAGAATGTGGACCAGGATATGTAGTCAATATACAAAACAGGCTTTCTTCAAGTTTCTTTTCTTTTTTCTCTTGCAAAATCATCATAAACTTATGCATATGAATTGTATCTATAAATTTTAAATCTATATATTCAAAGGTTCAGCCTTACAAGTGTAAGAATTTCAATTTCTAAATTATTAAATTTCATAGAAAATTAAATTTTATAATTTGTATTTTGTATTCATTCATTGTTTAAATCCATGAGGATTACTTGTGAATACTTAAAAATGCAGACAAGTGGTTAACTTTTAAGATCGTTGATGTACAGAACTTAATGACTAGGTTCAGTAAAATTCATATTTCTTGATGTATTCATTACTCAGCAAAAAATGCATACATTTCTTTTAATTATTCACAAAGTTACAGTGCCTTAAAATCTTAACAATGGATTATGCCTTTGATGTTGCTATACACATTAAATAAAGTTATATTTAATACAACTACCCAGAAATAATATATGAATCTTTCTTTTGATCCTGAAAATAGGAAATAAGACTATTTCTTTGGCAATTATAGAATTTGTTCACAGATTCTTCCTGAAGTTTTGCACTTTTCTGCTTTTTTGCTTGCTGGTTTATTGGGTAAGTGAAGTAAACTTTCTGGGTGACTTTTAAAACTATATACATGTTTTAAAGTTAATAAACCTGGTTTTAAAACAAGTAATGTTATATCAAGAAAGAACACTTATTTTTTAAACTTTTTCTCTCCAGTTAAACTAGTTCCTGTTCATTGACTAAGTCATGTCTGACTCTTTGTGACTCTATGGACTGCAGTATGCCAGGCTTCCCTGTCCTTCACGATTTCCCAGGGTTTGCTCAAAGTCATGTCCATTGAGTTGGTGATGCAATTCTTCTCCTCCTGCTTCAGTCTTTCCCAGCATCAAGGTGTTTTCCAGTGAGTTGACTTTTCCCATCAGGTGACCAGAATATTGACTGGACCTTCAGTTTGAGCTTCAGTCCTTCCAATGACTATTCAAGGGTTGATTTCCTTTATGATTGACCAATTTGACCTCTCCGCTGTCAGGGGTCTATCAAGAGTCTTTTATAGCACCACAGTTGGAAAGCATCAAATCTTGGGCACTCAGCCTTCTTTATGGTCCAACTGTCACATCAGTACCTAACTTTGTGGGCTTTTGTAGGCCAAGTGATGTCTATGCTTTTTAATATGCTATCTAGGTTTGTCATAGCTTGTCTTCTAAGGAGGGAGTGTCTTTTAATTTCGTGACTGTAATCATCATCCACAGTGATTTTCAGTTCAGTTCAGTCACCCAGTCACAATTCTTCTCCTCCTGCTTCAGTCTTTCCCAGCATCAAGGTGTTTTCCAGTGAGTTGACTTTTCCCATTAGGTGACCAGAATATTGACTGGACCTTCAGTTTGAGCTTCAGTCAAAGGTATTCTCAATTAAGTATTTCACCCCCTAAATTGATTGTCTTATTTTGTTATCTTATCTCTTATTTCTAATTATCTAATATCGCCCAATCAGGGTCCCAGTAGGAAATAAGTATTGAATTATAATAATTCAAGGAGATGTTAATATAGAAATGTTAACATGTAGCACCCTAGAATAATAACATTCAAACTATTACCACTGTTAGGCCCAAGGGATCAAAGAGGGAGTGGCTTATTTAAAAGGTCTTTTCTTTGTTGAGGTCTTTTCTTTCTCTTTTTCAACTATTTTTAAAACTCAACTGTACTTTTTATTCAGATTCCATGAATATGTCCACTAATACTGTTTTAGGACATATCACTAGATTACACATTAAATGCACTTGTCTCAGTCTCCTCAAATCTGTGACAATTCCTCATTCTTTCCTTGTCTTTCATGATTCTGACAACTTTGAGGGTTTGCTCAGATATTCTGAGAACTGTCTCTCTATCTGAGGACTTGCTTGATAGTTTCTCGTTATTGGACTGAAGTTACACAGTTTTGGAAAGGTAACAAAAAGTGATTATTTTTTTTTCCCAATACATAGCAAGGGCCACAAATTGTCGCTATGTCATTTTACTAGTGACAGTAACACTGATCACTTCAAGGGTTTGCTCAGATATTCTGAGAACTGTCTCTCTATCTGAGGACTTGCTTGATAGTTTCTCGTTATTGGACTGAAGTTACACAGTTTTGGAAAGGTAACAAAAAGTGATTATTTTTTTTTCCCAATACATAGCAAGGGCCACAAATTGTCGCTATGTCATTTTACTAGTGACAGTAACACTGATCACTTCATTACGGTGCTGTCTGTCAGGTTTCTCTACTATAAAATGATTCTTCTCCTTTTATAATTAATGGATATCCTGAGGGAGATACTTTGAGCCTATACAAATATCCTATCTCTCCTCACACATTTCCTAATATTATATTCCTTTGGTAGACCTTGATTGACAATTATTACTGTAAAGTTCTAATGAGATTTTCTATTTCCCTCATTCCACCTACATTTTTTAATTGGATTTCATTTTTAAGATAGTTCTGTTACCCCCAATTATATTTAGTCAATTATTTATTTATATCAGCACAAAACCATGGATTTTTTTTTATATTCTATGAGTTATAATCCAATATTTCTGTTGTTAATTTTACTCCTCCAATTATTTCAAATTAGCCACTGGGAAAAATAAGAGATCTTTGGCCACTGAGAGAGCTTTCTGACTTGTTTTGCAGCAATATCCAAAGGGTAAAAAAGAATCTAAATAGCTTTGAGGAAAATTTCATTATAACTAAGTTTTATGCCATTCTATCATCATTAGTGCATGAGATAAGAGAAAAATATTTGCTATAAAGTTCTCAAAATATATATTACCTAAGGTCAATTTCTTTATGTATTACTCAGGTATTCTGCAGATAACTGACATAATGAACTTAAGCATGAGTTTGTCTTGACTGCTAGTCAACAGTATCAGTGAACATGGAATAAGTTAACATGATAAAAGGAATAAATAATGTAAATAATCATTTACAAGGTAGCAGTAATTTGTATTTGGAAGAAAAAAAAATAATCTGCATAGTTCCAAAATTGTAAGAAAGGATAGATTTGGTTGGGAACAAATAAATGAAAAATTACAGGAGGAGAAGATCAAGATGGTGGAGTAAGATAACCACATACAACTCTATGTGGAACAATTCTCACTAAAACTCATTCGAAACTGGAAGGAAAATTCCTATGCAACTCAGGGTGTAAGAAAGACACACACATAATCAGGTAGGAAGGGAAGAAATGTGATCAGGTCAAGATCTGTACCCCTGGGAAAAAATCTCATAAAATTGGAAATTATACAGGCAGACACATACCTTGGGGAGTGAACAGGTTGAGCCACAGATTGGGTGTTCCAGTCCTGGGATCCTATGCTAAGGAGACAAACTCCTTTGGCTGGTTGGCAGACAGCTGGGGAAAACAGAAGGGCTAGGGCAAGCTGGACTTCATTAGCGAGGAGCACATTTGTTGGCTAGCCCTCAAAGTAGGACAAAGAGAGGTCTGCTCTTTAGCAGTTGCCTGGTTTCAAGAGACTGCTTCATTGCTCTAGTCCAAGTGCTCTAGTCCAAGCCAAGTGGACACTCCAGCCCTGCTCACTCCACACCACAGCAGGGCACTGGATCTAAGCAGCCATGACCAGGGAAAAAACTAGACCACTGGAAGCAGATGTACCCTGGTCCCAGTGCAGAGCCTGGGTTGGGTGGCACTATCTATTGTTGATGCTTATGCAAGAGTGCCCAAGAAGCTATTCAGGTTTCAGACACATCCTGCTCCACTACACTTCACCCTTGTAAATGCAGAGAGATCACAAAGACTCTGGCTGCCCTGCAGAGTGGCTCCACAACAAGGTGGGAGTGGCAGAGGGTGGAGAGAGTGATCAGCTGTGAGAGACAAATGGGACTTGCCCATGAGAGCTCTGCCCTAGCAGCTGCCAATTTCCTGTGACAGCTTTGCAGTGAGCCCCAGCCTGAGCTGAGCTAACACTATGGGTTATTCAATCCCATCAGTTCAGGTCAGTCTCTCAGTCGTGTCTGACACTTTGCAACCCCGTGGACTACATCACACTAGACTTTCTTGTCCATCACCAACTTCTGGAGCTTACTCAAACTCATGTCCATCAGGTCAGTGATTCAATCCCATCAAGATCCCATCCAATCTATGCCTCAGCCCAGTACTGGCTCTAGAGCACCTACAACCAAAGAAGAGACTCTCTGTTTAAAACCTTCCCCAGTTTCTCTGTATGCCAAACTCCTTTATATTCTATAGATGTTGGCTTAGGTACCATATAAGAATTTTTCCCTGACCACACAAGTTCACTTAGGTACCATGATATACTCTCTATCCCAGGAGATATTTTTTCAACTTCACTTATCATAATCTGTAGCATTTTTTTTTTTTTCTGGTCTATATGTTCCTAATTAGAATAGAACTTTCAGTAGGGCAGGGACCTAGACTGTCTTTTTCATCTCTGTGTCCCCGAAGGATAGTGCTTCTTGGAAGGTACAAAAAAAGTAGTCAATATTGGAATAAAAGAATATGTGGATGAATGGTCAGGTATTAAGGTAAAAGACATATGAGGGTTTACTGATAATTAAATACAATATAACCTTGATGATCATGATGATCATGATGACCAGCATCCAGTGGATCATGCTAAAAACCTAGGACTTCTGCTTGATTCCTTTATATTCCTGCCCTTGAAAGTCCAATACAACAGTAAGTTTCTAATTTTAATACATCTCAAATTTCACCACTTCTTCTCTGCCATTGATGTTGCCAAATAACCAAATTACTACTATGATCTACCAAGTCTTTTTTCTTGCATAAATCCTTCCAAATTCTTTGATATAAATAAACCCCAAACTCTCTACCACAGCCAAGAAGGCCTTGTAGAAAATCCTCATTGTCTAGCATTCTCTTGTATATTCATTCTCTCTGTATTCACACCAAGTTCTAAGTGTGCTGGTCTTTAAAAATATAAGGTGCCAGCACCTTACAATTATTACTCAAACCTTGTGTACCCTCCTTGCATTCCTCCTTACACTAATATTCTCTCACGAATCTCTAACGAATTACCTCCTGTCACATTCACTCTCTAGCCCTTACCCAGGTTTATTTTCTATACAGAATTTAATTAATGTATGAAATTATTTCTTTATTGGTTAATCTGCCTTGGGTTACCAGATGTAAAGCTCTTCAAGGTGAGGAATTTTGTTTTCCTTGGTCATTACCACATTCTAACATCCAGATGACTTCTTGCTACAACTAGAAAATATTTACTGAAACAATAATGAAAAGAAACTCTTCAGATGGGACTCTTTTTACCACTTTAAAAGTTATCATACTTTCAGTCATGTGTATTTTTTAGTACAGATGAAAATACCAAAGAAGGAATTTTAAAGCTTGTCTTATATTGTTGGCCATGCTGTGAAGCCTGTGGGATCTTAGTTCCCCAACCAGGGATCAATCCAGGCCCTGGGAAGTCAAAGCACAGAGTCCTAACAACTGAACTTCCAGGGAATTTTCTAAAGCTCATCTCTTAAGAATTTTTTCTCTTCTTTTTTAAACTAACAGTTGAATCATTCTTCATCTCCTTGTCCTTTGTTGAGAAAACTTTCACTTACTTTCTTAATTAGGTCAAATGACCCTACTGCATACTCTTAAAGCATCATGTAACTTTCCATATAGAGCTTAACTGAGTTTTAATTTACCTAATTCTTCAAAATAAATTTTTCCTACGCCTATGTCCTTCACTAGCCCCTAGCTCTATGAAGATAGAGATGATATATGTTTTAATTCACTGTTTAATCCAATGGTGATATGCTCAACATCTGGCCTATCTTATGTACTCAAAATATTTCTTCAAAAAATAAAGCACCTCAAGTGTCATTCCACATTGTCTAGTATAGAATACATAAATATGCTTTTAGTAGTATAGATTTACACCTTAGGAATAAACTACTGATCAACAGCATGAACCATCAGCTCAGTTCAGTTCAGTTGCTCAGTCGTCTCCGACTCTTTGCGATCCATGGACTGCAGCATGCCAGGCTTCCCTGTCCATCACCAATTCCTGGAGCTTGCTCAAACTCATGTCCATCGAGTCAGTGATGGCATCCAACCATTTCATCCTCTCTCATCCCCTTCTCCTCCCACCTTCAATCTTACCCAGAATCAGGGTCTTTTCAAATGAGTCAGTTCTTCATATCAGGTGGCCAAAGTATTGGAGTTTCAGCTTCAGCACCAGTCCTTCCAATGACTGTTCAGGACTAAATTCCTTTAGGATGGACTGTTTGGATCTTCTTGCAGTCCAAGGGACTCTCAAGAGTCTTCTCTAGCACCACAGTTCAAAAGCTTCAGTTCTTTAGTGTTCAGCTTTCTTTATAGTCCAACTCTCACATCCAGACATGACTCCATATAACATCATATCCAGACATGACATCCAACATGAACCATACACATATTATTTAATTGGTTTGTCATTTTTTTTTCTCCATGTAAAACTGGGAACATAAATCTGATTAACTGAATGTCTCTCATAGTTGAATTCTATGTAAGCCTGGTTATTACTTCATGTAACTGAAGCTCATAGATTTACAAAAGGAATGAGTTTGTTTTTTCCTCCCATATTGAATTTAATTCCTTTTGAAGTATGTAATGAGTGCCATCATTTCACTTCACAAGAAATCTTTCATCTCTTAACTAATGAAGAACCTCCCCTTCCCATCCCCTCTAAGTACCATTTCAGTCATCAATATTTGGGTCGATTGAAGGAGGAAACAGACAGAACAGGCTCCATCTTGAAAGCAGGACTCCATCTTGGGCCAGACTGTGGACTTTGAGCTCTATTCCCAGTATCTATGGAAACAATATACCAACTGGAAAGCTAGGCCCCCAGATGGAAGAGCCCCAGGGCTTGTACCTAGCCTCCTGTCACCTAAAAGAATACCATAATTATCTGTGTAACAGAATAGAATCATAAAGCCTATTATGCTTATTGGGGTATGACCACAGACCTATTGATAATTGTCCACTGTTAACTACCTCTGCTTCAGTCATACAAATCAAGGGTTAACTTTAACTATATCCTTCTTTTCCTTTGTCCAGACTAGTTTCAGAGAATTTGGGGAGGTGGATTTGAGCACATACACTTAGGGTATATAAGGTTTTCGCAAAAACTGGTCGAGGTCCTTGGCTAAGAGGAGACTGCCTTGAGTCTGCCAGTGTAATAAACTGCACTCCACTATCTGCATTGTCCTTCTGAGTTTGTTTCCTGGAACGTGTGGCTACAGTACTATAGCTATGCAAAATGTTTTTATAAATTAATTCCAACAATTGACAAATACCTTTTCAGTCTTATTATATCCTATCCATTGAAATATATTCTATATATCAAAAAATAGCTTTAAAAAATAAATGAAGCACTGGGAAAGGACAGTTGATTAAATATTTTTGCATTTAGTCTTCCTCTCACATTTAATGATTCATTATTAGCAGTGTCAGCATTGAATACAGGAATATAAAGTTAAGTTTTCTCAAAAGGTTGAACATTTTGTCATTTCCTGAAAGACTAAAGAAAATCAAGCCCACCTGGCCACACTCACTTTCTAGCCTGGAAATATATTAACTTGTACCTGAGTCTTCAAACCATTTGAGAACTCAGAGAAATAAAAATATTTAAAGAAATTAAAGATCCATTATCATTGTTTAAGGTTTTTTTTTTTTTTTTTTTNTGAACATTCAGGACTGATTTCCTTTAGGATGAACTGGTTTGATCTTGCAATCCATGGGACTCTCAAGAGTCTTCTCCAACACCACATTTCAAAAGCATCAATTCTTCTGTGCTCACTTTCTTCATAGTCCAACTCTCACACCCATTCATGACTACTGGAAAAACCATAGGTTTGACTAGATGGACGTTTGTTGGCAAAATAATGTTTCTGCTTTTTAATATGCTATCTAGGTTGGTCACAACTTTTCTTCCAAGGAGCAAGCATCTTTTAAAAACATGGCTGCAATCACCATCTGCAATGCCTTTGGATCCCAGGAAAATAAAGTCTGTCACTGTTTCCATTGTTTCCCCATCTATTTGCCATGAAGTGATGACACCAGATACCATGATCTTAGTTTTCTAAATGTTGAGGTTTAAGTGAACTTTTTCACTTTCCTCTTTCACTTTCATAAAGAGGCTCTTTAGTTCTTCAATTTTTGCCGTAAGGGTGGTGTCATCTCCATATCTGAGGTTATTGATATTTCTCCTGGAAATCGTGATTCCAGCTCGTGCTTCCTCCAGCCCAGCATTTAGCATGATGTACTCTGTATATAAGTTAAATAAGCAGGATGACAATATACAGCCTTCACATACTCCTTCACATACTCCTTTCCCAAGTTGGAACCAGTTTGTTGTTCCATGTCCAGTTCTGTTACTTCTTGACCTGCATACAGATTTCTCAGAAGGCAGGAGGAAGGTAAGGTGGTCTGGTAATCCCATCTCTTGAAGAATTTTCCACAGTTTTTTGTGATCCATACAGTCAAAGGCTTTGGCATAGTCAATAAAGCAGAAACAAATATTTTTCTGGAACTCTCTTGCTTTTTCAATAATAAAACGNAAGGCAGGAGGAAGGTAAGGTGGTCTGGTAATCCCATCTCTTGAAGAATTTTCCACAGTTTTTTGTGATCCATACAGTCAAAGGCTTTGGCATAGTCAATAAAGCAGAAACAAATATTTTTCTGGAACTCTCTTGCTTTTTCAATAATAAAACGGATGTTGGCTATTTGATCTCTAGTTCCTCTGGTTTTTCTAAATCCAGCTTGAACCTCTGGATGTTCATGGTTCATGTATTGTTGAAGCCTGGCTTGGAGAATTTTGAGCATTACTTTGCTAGCGTGTGAGATGAGTGCGATTCTTTGGTAATTTCTACATTCTTTGGCATTGCCCTTCTTTGAAATTGGAATGAAAACTGACCTTTTCCAGTCCTGTGGCCACTGCTGAGTTTTCCAAATTTGCTGGCATATTGAGTGCAGCACTTTCACAGCATCATCTTCCAGGATTTGAAATAGCTCAACTGGAATTGCATCACCATCACTAGCTTTGTTTGTAGTGATGCTTCCTAAGGCCCACTTGACTTTGCATTCCAGGATGTCTGGTTGTAGGTGAGTGATCACACCATTGTGGTTATCTGGGTCATAAAGATCCTTTTTGTATAGTTCTTCTGTGTATTCTTGCTACCTCTTCTTAATATCTTCTGCTTCTGTTAGGTCCGTACCATTTCTGTCCTTTATTGTGCCCATCCTTGCATGAAATGTTCCCTTGGCATCTCTAATTTTCTTGAAGAAATCTCTAGTCTTTCCCATTCTATTTTCTTTTATTTCTTTGAATTGATTATTGAGGAAGGCTTTCTTATCTTTCCTTGCTATTTTTTTGGAACTCTGCACTCAAATGGATATATTTTTCCTTTTCTTCTTTGCCTTTGGCCTCTCTTCTTTTCACAGCTATTTGTAAGGCCTCTTCAGACAACCATTTTGCTTTTTTTTGCATTTCTTTTTCTTGTAGGTGGTCTTGATCACCACCTCCTGTACAATATCACAAACCTCCATTCATAGTTTTTCAGGCACTCTTTGTATCATATTGAATCCCTTGAATCTGTTTGTCACTTCCACTGTATAATCCTAAGGGATTTTATTTAGGTCATACGTGAATGGTCTAGTGGTTTTCCCTACTTTCTTCAATTTAAGCCTGAATTTTGCAATAAAGAGTTCATGATCTGAGACACAGTCAGCTCCCAGTCTTGTTTTTACTGACTGTATAGAGTTTCTCCATCTTCAGCTGCAAATAATATAATCAATCTGATTTTGGTATTGCATGTGTAGAGTCTTCTCTTGTGTTGTTGGAAGAAGGTGTTTGCAATGACCAGTGCATTTTCTTGGCAAAACTCTATTAGTCTTTGCCCTGCTTCATTCTGTACTCCAAGGCCAAATTTGCCTGTTATTCCAGGTCTCTCTTGACTTCCTACTTTTGCATTCCAGTCCCCTATAATGAAAAGGACATCTTTTTTGGGTTTTAGTTCTAGAAGGTCTTGTAGGTCTTCATAGAACCGTTCAACTTCAGCTTCTTCGGGATTACTGGTTGGGGCATAGACATTGATTACTATGATATATAGTGGTTTGCCTTGGAAACAAACAGAGATCATTCTGTCATTTTTGAGACTGTGCTCAAGTACTGCATTTCAGACTCTTTTGTTGACTATGAGGGCTATTCCATTTCTTCTAAGGGATTCTTGCCCACAGTAGTATATATAATGGTCATCTGAGTTAAATTCACCCACTCCAGTCGATTTTAGCTTGCTGATTCTTAAAATGCTGATGTTCACTCTTCCCATCTCCTGATTGACCCTTTCCAATTTACCCTGATTCATGGACCTTACATTCCAGGTTCCTATGTGACATTGCTCTTTACAGCATCAGACTTTTTACTTCCATCACCGGTCACATCCACAACTGGGTGTTATTTTTGCTTTGGCTCCAAGTCTTCATTCTTTCTCGAGTTGTTTCTCCACTGTTCTTCAGTTGCATATTGGGCACCTCCCGACTTGGGGAGTTCATCTTTCAGTTTCCTGTCTTTTTGCCTTTTAATACTGTTCATGGGGTTCAGAAGGCAAGAATACTGAAGTGGTTTGCCATTCCCTTCTCCAGTGGACCAAGTTTTGTCAGAACTCTCCACCATGACCTGTCTGTCTTGGGTGGCCCTACACTGTATGGCTCATTGTTTCATTGACTTAGACAAGGCTGTGGTCCATGTGATCAGCTTGATTGGTTTTCTGTGATAGTGGTTTTCATTTTGTCTGCCCTCTGATGGATATGGATAAGGATAAGAGGCTTATGGAAGCTTCCTGATGGGGGAGCTTGACTGAGGGGGAAACTGGGTCTTGTTCAGTGATTTTTAGAGCCCAAGAAAATAAAATCTGCCACTCTTTCTACTTTTGCCCCATCTGTTTTCCATGAAGTAATGGGACCGGATGCCATGATCTTCATTTTTTTCATGTTGAATTTTAAGCCAACCTCTTCACTCTCCTCTTTCACCCTTGTCAAGAGGCTCTTTAGTTCCTGTTCACTTTCTGCCATTAGAGTGAATCACCTGCATATCTGAAGTTGTTTATATTTCTCCCAGCAGTCTTGCTTCTTGTGATTCTGGTACCTCAGCATTGTGCATGATGTACTCTGCAAAAGTTAAATAAGGATTGTGATACTATATAGCCTTGACATACTCCTTTTGCAATTGTGAACCAGTCCACTGCTCCATGTCTGCTTCTAACTGCTGCTTCTTGATTTGCATGCAAGTTTCTCAGGAGACAGGTAAGGTGGTGTGGTATTTCCATCTTTCTAAGAATTTTCCAGTTTGTTTTGATCCACAAAGTCTTAAGTCATGTCTGACTCTTTACAACCCTCTGAACTGTAGTTCACGAGGCTCCTCTATTCATGGGATTTTCCAAGCAAGGATACTGGAGTGGGTTGCAATTTCTTTCTCCAGGGGTCTCCTGACCCAGGGGTCGAACTCATATCTCCTGCATTGTAGGCAGATCCTTTATCACTTGGGCCTTAGGAGAGCTTGTCCATTTAGACTTAGGACACATTAAAAAATGTTCTTGTACTAATCTTGTTTTAGAGTCCTTGGAGGAGGCGAGACACCACTTTGGATAAATTTGATGTGGCCAGAGAAATAGCAACCCTGTCAATTCTTAAAGTCACACTTGGGGTTTGAAATAGCAATTTGCCAAGTGGGTGACTGAGAAAGCTGAGTAAGGACAGCATTTCTGGAGCTGTATTTTTTTTAGAAATGTCTGGTCATGTCACGTGGCATGCAGGATCCCAGTTCCAGCCAGGGATTGAACACTCGCCCTGCACAATGGGAGCACAGCATCATAACGACTGGGCAGCGAGGAAAGTCCAGGACAGCATTTCGGGTCTGAATAACATCAGAATCTCATAACTGTCAATTTAGAATTATATGATATATGTTTACTTTGAAACTCACTAAAGATATTATTCTATTTAAGTGTTTATTTGTAGCTGATGGATGTAGAGTGGGATATAGTTAGGATTTCCTTACAACCGTCACTTTTTTTCAAATCATGAGTTATTATTATTAAAAAAGATAAGGATAATACATGTAAAAATGAATTATCTTTAACATGATTTTAGAATTGTCTTTTCCTGTGAACTGTTGACTTTCAAAAAACTTTTTAGCCTTATTACTATACTTTTTATTATTTGAATGATTTTCTGTCATATCCAGTATATTATTTAGTAACATTTAAATAGTAAAATGTTTAAAATTACTAAATACCACTATTTAACTTTTCTTCTAATTATGAAATATTCTGAAAATTAAAAATGTGATCATTTATTTAAGTGGGATGCACCAACTTAATTTTACTCTTATTTGAACATTTTAAGAACCACATAGTTTTTCTCCAACTGAAAGTTCCACCAGGTACTTGAGACTTCATCTGTAGTAACTTGTATATTCCTGAAGCCAGTTTGGGCCTCAGATACAATTCGGTCAAGTTCTTACTTAATTACAAGTTCTCAAAGAGCAGGGATCATATCTTTTTTATTTTTTAAAGAGCCTAATGCATATCAGGCAAATAGATGGGGAAACAGTGGCTGACTTTATGTTTTTGGGCTCCAAAATCACTGCAGATGGTCACTGCAGCCATGAAATTAAAAGACACTTACTCCTTGGAAGGAAAGTTATGACCAACCTAGACAGAATATTAAAAAGTAAAAACATTACTTTGCCAAAAAATGTGTCTAGTCAAGGCTCTGGTTTTTCCCAGTAGTCAGGTATGGAGGTGAGAGTTGGACTGTAGAGAAAACTGGGCACTGAAGAATTGATGCTTTTGAACTGTGGTGTTGGAGAAGACTCTTGAGAGTCCCTTGGACAGCAAGGAGATCCAACCAGTCCATCCTAAAGGAGATCAGTCCTGGGTGTTCATTGGAAGGACTGATGTTGAAGCTGAAACTCCCATACTTTGGATACCTGATGTGAAGAACTGACTCATTTGAAAAGACCCTGATGCTGGGTCAGGATTGAGGGCAGGAGGAGAAGGGGACGAGAGAGGATGAAATGGTTGGATGGCATCACTGACTCAATGGACCTGAGTTTGGTATGACTCCAGGAGTTGATGATGGACAGGGAGGCCTGGTGTGCTGTAGTCCATGGGGTCGCAAAGAGTCGGACACAACTGAGAGACTGAACTGAACTGAACTGAATGCATATCGGGCACTTATTAGCTGTCCAGTAATGAATGAAGCAATTAGATGGGGAAACACTGGAAACAGTGGCTGGCTTTATTTTGGGGGGCTCCAAAATCACTGCAGATGGTCATTGCAGCTATGAAATTAAAAGACACTTACTCCTTGGAAGGAAAGTTATGACCAACCTAGACAGCATATTAAAAAGCAGAGACATTACTTTGTCAACAAAAGTTCATCTAGTCAAGGCTAGGTTTTATCCAGTAGTCATGTATGGATGTGAGAGTTGGACTATAAAGAAAGCTGAATGCCGAAGAATTGATGCTTTTGAACTGTGGTGCTGGGGAAGACTCTTGAGAGTCCCTTGGACTGCAAGGAGATCCAGCCAGTCCATCCTAAAGGAGATTAGTCCTGAGTGTTCATTGGAAGGACTGATGTTGAAGTTGAAACTCCAATATTTTGGCCACCTGATACGAAGAACTGACTCATTTGAAAAGACCCTGGTGTTGGGAAAGATTGAGGGCCAGAGGAAAAGGGGACGACAGAAGATGAGATGGTTTGATGGCATACTTAATGGACATGACTTTGGGTAAACTCTGGGAGTTGGTGATGGACAGGGAGGCCTGGCGTGCTGCGTTTCATGGAGTCGCAATGAGTTGGACACAACTGAATGACTGAACTGAATGAATGAAGATTGTGCTTGTGCAATTTTAACAGTTCTTTCCCTCTGAAGGTCAAACAATAATACTAGAAACACAGAATCCAACGGAAGTAATATTTGTCTCAGCAAGTGACATGTATACAGTTCTCAGAAAACTGGCTGTTTCTCCCTTTGTAGTTGTGTAAGATTTTTAAATACACTTCTGTACTGTTTTAATAAGATGCTGTATCCTATGCAGATAACCACAGAAACACTTAATCAGCAATTGTGAGAGATGAAATTCTCATTATGAGGAAATACAAAACAGTTGAATACATTTCAATACTTTCCCCACGTATTTTAGCTCTTCTGGTCTTTTTTTTTTTTTTTTTTGTAGGCAGTTATGTTTGCGACAGGTGAGAATGTTTCATCTGTATTTGTTTGATACATGTAAACTCTTACAATGTGCTTTTTTCCTTCCATGGGCCCTCTCTCCTCCTACTTCTCAAGTAAGTTCTTGAAACAAAATTATTTTGAANTTTTTTTTTTTTTTTTTTGTAGGCAGTTATGTTTGCGACAGGTGAGAATGTTTCATCTGTATTTGTTTGATACATGTAAACTCTTACAATGTGCTTTTTTCCTTCCATGGGCCCTCTCTCCTCCTACTTCTCAAGTAAGTTCTTGAAACAAAATTATTTTGAAGTAAAGTGAGGAAGAAGAGAAGCAAGCGCTTTCTGCCTGCTGTTTCTAAACCGTACGGAAAGATCAAAGTTAGGATCAACACTAATATTGTCAACCTATAAAAGAGCCCGTTCATCATGTCTAACTTTCCTTGACAGTATCTACAAAGGCTTCTGTATCTAAGGATGATTTTATTGTCAATATGCAATCAGGCAGGTCAATGTTCATTTCATTTGTGAAGAAAACCACATAAAGCAAATTTCATTATAAGACCTAGAAATCAATATACGTTCATGCCAGTGTGCTCTAAATAATGAATGTGAGTTCTTCTTTACCGTGAAATAACATTTTTAAGCATTGAATTTTTACTGAAAGAAGGAAAGAGCTGCACTTGTTTCTTCTTGGACAGTATTTGGATTTGTTAGTGATATTAAGAATGACTTTTAGAGTCTATTTTGTTTTAAATATGTGTGTTTGGTCACTTATAGTGTCTGCAGTTTGACATTGACTAAAGTGAAAAAAATACAGATGTGTCAACTGATAAATATCAGAAAGGTGATAAAAAAATTTAGTTAGCAGGGGTTTAATATGCATTGTGTCTGAACGCTGTGATAAGAATTTTCAGTTGAATTTTGCATGTAATGTTTTGTTAAGTTAATGTATCATTTGAACGTATCAGGTCTTAGTTGCATCATGCAGGACCTTTCACTGACAGTGGTTGTGGTGCAAGGGCTTAGATGCCCCGCAGCATGTGGGATCTTAGTTTCCTCATAGCATTTTCCCTCCCTCCTTGTCCTCTGCATTGAAGGTCAGATTCTTAACCACTGGACCACCAATATAATATGTATAACTGCCCTAGTACAGGAGCACATAGTTGGATTACCTCGTGCTGTAAGCCACAAGCACCACAGAATAGATGTTTTTATTCCACCTAACCATTTAATATACATGTGTCCTTCCAATTGTGGTCTATCCTTTCACAGAGTTTCTGAAACCTTTGCTGGATTCTGTGTTCCATCTTAAAATTTCCTGCATATAATATGTATAACTGCCCTAGTACAGGAGCACATAGTTGGATTACCTCGTGCTATAAGCCACAAGCACCACAGAATAGATGTTTTTATTCCACCTAACCATTTAATATACATGTGTCCTTCCAATTGTGGTCTATCCTTTCACAGAGTTTCTGAAACCTTTGCTGGATTCTGTGTTCCATCTGACACAAGAAGGGAGAAATAAGGTGAGGAAAGCAAGAATGGTGTTACATAGAAAAGATATCTGTCCTTTTATCCACATGCCATTGGTGAGAACTCAGTCACATGGTTACACCTAATTGCAAGGGAGTCTGGGAAATGTAATCCAGCCATGGGTACAGTAGGGAAAGGAAATAACCTTGCTAAACAAGGAGCTAGTCTCTCCCTCAAGGGGGTGTTATTCCTCTTTCATAAATAAGCCACTAAGGCTTACATATGGTGACACCAGGTCTGCCTACCAGTCCGTGTTTGTATGCACTGCCTGGGCTGAGGATGTACACCCTACTGGGATTTACCCTGGAGACACTTGCTATCTTGTGATGGAAAGATCAGCCAGAGCAATGCATGGCTAGAATTTTGATGTTTGGAGCTGCTTAGGACGCCAGAATCCACATTTACTTTGGTGATTCCAATGAATCTGAAATTATCAGGGGTGGCAGAGATTTTAGGGCGTGTGTCAGTTGCTTGTCAGGAGGCAGAATCTTTTGTGCTTTCATGAAGTTGGACAGCAGCCGTACAGACTGAGGTGGAACAAAATGGCAAAGGGTCCAATAATGGGGAAGCAGACAAACTTTGATGTGGTACATGTGATATGATGAATGCAGTTGATCGTAGTTTGGACCCCAGGTCCTGGCTCACTCAGGTATGAACATGTTAGCCCTCTTCTGCTTTCCCCATCCCTACTGACTAAATTTTACTAATTTATTTAGGGCTTCAACTTTGTTTCCTTCTTCTATGTGATGAGACTCTTCATCTTTCTCTTTTAATTGCCCCTTCTTTGGTCTCACTGGTTTATCAGTTTTAATTGTCTATTTGAATCTCCCCACTTCCTTCACCATCTCAAAAATTCATTGGAAGCACAGGGTTTTTATCATTAACTATTTTTTACCCCAAAGTAAATACAGTAGAAAAGCAAATAAGAATGAATTGATGAATGATAACTAATGTTTATTATTAGTCATATTTTAGGCAATAAAACAATTTCCATGATACTGGGTTTTCAGAAGAGTCTTGAGTTAGTAAATGTTAATTCTTTTTTTTCTTTTTGTGTGGGCTCTGAGGATATTAGGCACTCATATTCATGTGTAATTTTATGTCAATCTACATTCTATGTAGATTTTTATCTTTTTCATTAGTGCCATACACATAGTTGTCTATGTGTATGTTCTCTCAGATGGATTACAATCAATTCTCATTCTTAATTCCTGTATTAAAAACATTCCAAAATTTATTTCATAACAATTTGTCTTGTAACAACTATCACTCATGTGGAGCTGCTTTCACAGAGTTTCTGAAACCTTTGCTGGATTCTGTGTTCCATCTGACACAAGAAGGGAGAAATAAGGTGAGGAAAGCAAGAATGGTGTTACATAGAAAAGATATCTGTCCTTTTATCCATGTGCCATTGGTGAGAACTCAGTCACATGGTTACACCTAATTGCAAGGGAGTCTGGGAAATGTAATCCAGCCATGGGTGCAGTAGGGAAAGGAAATAACCTTGCTAAACAAGGAGCTAGTCTCTCCCACAAGGGGATGTCATTCCTCTTTTATAAATAGGCCACTAAGTCTTACATATGGTGACACCAGGTCTGCCTACCAGTCCTACCAGGTTTAGTTATTCTTCTTATTGAATTTTAAAATCATTTTTTCTTGGTTGTTAGTTTAAAATATTGAAGCATATTTGAGATAGTATGATTTATAAGCAAATTATATATTCAGTCATTCAGATGATCAAATATGTATTTCTCACTTCTCATATATATTTGGTCTTCATCCATAGTTCCTGACTCACAACTCTGCCAAACCCTTGGAATTTCCTAAGTGCTGAGCATGACCAGGTGTTTCTTATTAGGTTCATGAGGTTAATTTTGGATCCCAGCTAAGGATGAGAACAGGTTGCCTGGAGAACCAACCAGGTTATTAGAAGGTTGGAGCTCTCAGTCCCATCCCTGGACTTCTGGGGAAGGTGCTGGAGGTTGAGTCTATTGCCATTGGCCCAGTGTTTTAATCAATCATGATTATGTAATAAAGCCTCCATCGAACCCCAGCTTTCTGTTTGGAGGGTTTGGAGAGCTTCCGGGTTGTTGAAACCTTGAGGTGTTGGAAAAGTGGTATGCCTGGAGGACATGGGAGCTCCGTGTCCTTTCCCCATTCTTTGCTGTATGCATCTTGAACATCTGCTAACTCATGCGTTATAATCTTGGTCCCTAAAATGTTTCTCTGAATTCTAGTAAAATAATTGAACCTGAGCAGGGAGTTGTGGGAAATTCTAGTTTATTCTTCTGACAAATTTTCGAACAGGTAACAACCTAGGCTTGAAATTGACATCTGGAGTTGGAGGGAGTCTTGGAACCTCACATTTGTAGCCTGTTAGTCAGATGCCCCAGTAACAACCTGGATTTGTGACTGGCGTCTGAGGTGGGGAAGGAGGCAGTCTTGTTTGACAGACCTCTTAGCCTTGGTTGAGTTAATACTATCTCTGTGTACAGTAGTCTCAAAATTGAATTGAGCTGTGGGACACCTAGCTGATAGACTGAGAAATGCTCGGGGCTGTGGAGACTTCCCCCTCCCCATCCCACTGCCATTTCAGTTGGCACCAGACTCATTTACATTCACATAGTCAGTCCTGAATGAGCCTTTGTACTCACTGAGTCAGTGGAGTACCCACTTTGGGTGGACTTATGGGTTGAAATGCAGATGACACCACCCTTATGGCAGAAAGTGAAGAACTAAAAAGCCTCTTGATGAAAGTGAAAGTGGAGAGTGAAAAAGTTGGCTTAAAGCTCAACATTCAGAAAACGAAGATCATGGCATCCGGTCCCATCACTTCATGGGAAATAGATGGGAAAACAGTGGAAACAGTGTCAGACTTTATTTTTTGGGGCTCCAAAATCACTGCAGATGGTGATTGCAGCCATAAAATTAAAAGACACTTACTCCTTGAAAGAAAAGTTATGACCAACCTAGATAGCATATTCAAAAGTAGAGACATTACTTTGCCGACTAAGGTCCGCCTAGT
>SJYX01022457.1:153684-190327 GCA_006410675.1 Oreotragus oreotragus
AGGGTTCCCTTTTCTCCACACCCTCTCCAGCATTTATTGCTTGCAGACTTTTGGATCGCAGCCATTCTGACTGGTGTGAAGTGGTATCTCATTGTGGTCTTGATTTGCATTTCTCTGATAATGAGTGACGTTGAGCATCTTTTCATGTGTTTGTTAGCCATCCGTATGTCTTCTTTGGAGAAATGTCTATTTAGCTCTTTGGCCCATTTTTTTAGAAAGATAAATCTCTAAAAGTATGTCCCATCAAGTAAACTTTTTTTTTTTCTAATATAAATTTATTTATTTTATTTGGAAGCTAATTACTTTACAATATTATATTGGTTTTAACATACATCAATATGCATCCACCACGGATGTACACATGTTCCCCATCCTGAACCCCCCTCCCAACTCCCTCCCTGTACCATCCCTCTGGGTCATCCCAGTGCACCAGCCCCAAGCATCCTGTATCCTGCATCAAATCTGGACTGGCAATTTGTTTCATATACGATATTATCCATGTTTCAATGCCATTCTCCCAAATCATCCCACCCTCTCCCTCTCCCACAGAGTCCAAAAGACTATTCTATACATCTGTGTTTCTTTTGCTGTCTCGCATACAGGGTTATCATTACCATCTTTCTAAATTCCATATATATGTGTTAGTATACTGTATTGGTGTTTTTCTTTCTGGCTTACTTCACTCTGTATAATCGGCTGCAGTTTCATCCTTTCACCTCATTAGAACTGATTCAAATGTATTCTTTTTAATGGCTGAATAATACTCCATTGTATATATGTACCAAAGCTTTCTTATCCATTCGTCTGCTGATGGACATCTAGGTTGCTTGCATGTCCTGGCTATTATAAACAGTGCTGAGATGAACACTGGGGAACATGCGTCTCTTTCAGTTCTGGTTTCCTCGGTGTGTATGCCCAGCATTGGAATGCTGGGTCATGAGGCAGTTCTATTTCCGGTTTTTTAAGGAATCTCCACACTGTTCTCCATAGTGGCTGTACTAGTTTGCATTCCCATCAGCAGTGTAAGAGGGTTCCCTTTTCTCCACACCCTCTCCAGCACTTATTCCTTGTAGACTTTTGGGTAGCAGCCATTCTGACTGGTGTGAAGTGGTACCTCATTGTGGTTTTGATTTGCATTTCTCTGATAATGAGCGACGTTGAGCATCTTTTCATGTGTTTGTTAGCCATTCGTATGTCTTCTTTGGAGAAATGTCTATTTAGTTCTTTGGCCCATTTTTTGATTGGGTCGTTTATTTTTCTGGAATTGAGCTGCAGGAGTTGCTTGTATATTTTTGAGATTAGTTGTTTGTCAGTTGCTTCATTTGCTATTATTTTCTCCCATTCAGAAGGCTGTCTTTTCCCCTTGCTTATAGTTTCTTTTGTTGTGCAGAAGCTTTTAGTTTTAATTAGGTCCCATTTGTTTATTTCTGCTTTTATTTCCAGTATTCTGGGAGGTGGGTCATAGAGGATCCTGCTGTGATTTATGTTGGAGAGTGTTTTGCCTATGTTCTCCTCTTTATAGTTTCTGGTCTTGCGGTGCTAATTTTCATGTGTCTAGTTTGATGTGAGCAGTAACTCTGAAGGAAGAGAGTTGGTGATTTTTATTTTCAACCGGTTCCTTAACTTGGGACAGTTCTCTGTCTTGGCTTTTCTAGCTCTCCAAAAGTAAACATATCTAAGATAGTTTGAGTTCTTGTATCTCAGTGACAGAAAACTATTTCTAGAATGTACATGAACCAGAGACTGTCTCGGTAAATTGAACTTTACTTCCCTTAGTTAAATTTTGTTTCCTCTGGTATGGCATTATCAATTTTGTTGGAAAATGTTACTTGGCTTGGCTTTGCCAAAGTCTGCTTTTTGGGTGATGTTGGGTCTTCTGTCATTGCATTCTTTTTCTCTTTATTATTTAGATTCCCCCAGTTACCAGTTGAAATGTCTATTAAACTTCCCCAACATCACTCAAAGAGTCATTTCTTTATATCTTTTAAGGTACACTCCTTGGACTTTTCTTAAATTTTGGCCCATATTAACGATAAAAGGAAATAAAAATACGACTCTGTTTTTGTTGTAATTATGGCAATGCAATTTATAACAGATTTGTTTGTTTACTTATAACTCATAATCGTTATTCATATTGGAGGCTGATTTAAGCATTATTTTTTATGGTTGTTTTGAGCTGGATCATAAGCTATCGAATATTCCCCAATAAAAGATGGCATTTTTCAGAATTATAGACCTTAAGGTTAATGGAATTAGCTTTGCCAAATTCATGCCATGATTCTATTTATTTCCCTATGACAACTTTCTTCCTACATCTGATTTTAGATTCTCTTTCCATTTCCTTTTGTTTACCAGGAGAATATTGTTTCCACCATATTCGGAAGACAAGTTTAAATGAGTTCTGTGCTTCACTACTTGATTTTAGATAAACACAATCTCTCATTTGTTTTTCTATGTTTCACTCATGTTTCCTGCATCTGGTATGCTATTGTTTTAGGGCAAGCTGCCATACAAAACATCATATACTGAGTTGCTTGAGCAGGTATTTATTTGTTAGAATTTGCTGAGAAATCAAAGACTAGAGTGTCAAGAGATGGGGTTTCAGGGGAGAACCCTTTTGTTTGCAGATTGCCACCTTCTTCCTGTGTTCTTTCCATGTTGAAGGCTAGCTTTGGTTTCTGTCTGTCGTTATAAGGACCCAAATCCCATTGTGGAAGCCCTACCCACATAACTTCATCTAAACTTAATTACCTTTCAAAGGCTCTGCCTCCAAATGCCATGACATTGGGGGTTAGGGCTTCACCGCATGAACTTGGGGGTTGCAAACATTCAGTTCACGACATCTACCTTTCTCTTTTGTTAGGTTCTTCTGCTCCCACTCAAATACTACTCTGATTAAAGTAATCCTCAAATCATACCTTCTTGGGTTTGATCTTTCCATTTGGAATTACTGTGAAAACTTACCACTGTCTGCCACCTGTTATGTGTAGATGAGGCTGTTTTTGTTTTCCATCTGTGATAACAACTATTAAAGGACATTTCATTTTTGCAAACTGCAGGCATTTGTAATTCCTGCAATTCCAGGAGAAGGTATTTTCCTAAATATGTGTTTATGAATATTGAATGCAAATAATGAGGAAGTTTCTTAGTCAAGCCATTAATGTCCTGAAAGTAACTGGCCTTCAAATATTTGTATTTGCCAGTAACAAATGTTGATGAAAAAGTGGAAACATTGGAACTCTCATACACAATTGATAGGACTGTAAAATAGCATAGCTTTTTGGAAAACTGTTTGGCTATAGCTCACTATTAAACAAAGGTTATCATTTGACCCCAGAATTTAACTCCTAGGAATTTACCCCAAAGAAATGAGAACATAAAGCCACACTGTTCAAAGGGGCATAAGTCGTTAAAGTATGGACTCATCCTAAATGTTCATCAACTGATAGGCAGATAAACAAGTATGTAATATTCATGGGATAGAATAATATTTGGAAAAAATGAATTACTGATACATGCTATAGCATGGAATAACTTTGTAAACATTATGCTACATAAAAGAAACCAGTCACAAAGGGCCATATACTATATGATTCCACATATATGAAGTTTCCCGAATAGGCAAGTTCATAATGACAAAAAATATGTTGGTGATTTCCAGGGGCTAGGAGGAGGGGGATTGGGAATGACTTTAAATAGCAATACGGGCGTGAACTTACAGTTTCTTTGGTGAGGGGATGAATATTCTAAAACCCAGTGGTAGTAATTTTCTAACCCTTGAAAAATATTACTGTTATTAGTATACAATCAGTAGTTCTTCAAATATGTAAATAAAACGTCATGTCTCCTAGAGTGTTGAGCAGAAACCAAACTGAGTCAAAGTCAGGCTTTCTGCAAAACTTTAAAGTTTATTTATTTATTTATATTAGCTTTGTATTTGTATCAATGATTGCTGACCTCAAATAGGCTTTCTGTAAAGAAAGCTGAACTGAGGTGGGTGGAATTTTTAAGATAGATTTTTACCCTTATCTTCCTCCTTGCCAAACAAACTGAAGTTTGCTTGTCACATTGGTCTGCACTGTTTATTCCTCTTCCCTTGTGGCTCAGACAGTAAAGAAAGCTACTTCGGTTCGGTTCAGTTGCTCAGGTGTGTCTTACTCTTTGGAGCCCCATGGACTGCAACAGCAGGCTTCCCTGTCCATCACCAGCTCCTGGAACTTACTCAGACTCATGTCCATCAAGATGGTGATGCCATCTAACCATCTCATCCTGTCGTCCCCTTCTCCTCCCGCCTTCAATCTTTCCCAGCATCAGCATCTTTTTAAATGAGTCAGTTCTTCGCATCAGGTGGCCAAAGTATTGTAGCTTCAGCAGCAGTCCTTCCAATGGATATTCAGCACTGATTTCCTTTAGGATTGACTGGTTGGATCTCCTTGCAGTTCAAGAGACTCTCAAGAGTCTTCTCCAGCACCACAGTTCAAAAGCATCAATTCTTCAGCCCTCAGCTTTCTTTATAGTTCAACTGTCACATCATAACTACTGGAAAAACCATAGCTTTGACTTGATGGAACTTTGTTGGCAAAGTAATGTCTCTGCTTTTTTAATATGCTATCTAGGTTGGTCATAACTTTTCTTCCAAGGAGCAAGCATCTTTTAGTTTCATGGCTGCAGTCACCATCTGCAGTGATTTTGGAGCCCAAAAAAAAAAAAAAAAAAAAAGAAAGCTACTTAGGGACTTCTAATCCGTTATGAAGGAATTTGATAGAATCCACCATGATGACTCAGGTATGGCATAAGGATTAGAAGAGTCGGACACGACTGAGCGACTTCCCTTTCACTTTTCACTTTCATGCATTGGAGAAGGAATGGCAACCCACTCCAGTGTTCTTGCCTGGAGAATCCCAGGGACGGGGGAGCCTGGTGGGCTGCTGTCTATGGGGTCGCACAGAGTTGGACACGACTGAAGTGACTTAGCAGCATGGCAGATATTAGACCTGCCTGGGGTCTAATACAGACTGTTGATACTTTCTATGCCCCATCTTTGATTCTTTGGATGCAAATTTTGGCTCCTATCCTTGTTGCAAAACCAGGCTGTGCTCTGCTTCAGGGATTCTTGCTTTCTGCCCTAAGATTTCTCTAATATGCAGTGCAGTGTAATGCTCAGTCATGTCCGACTCTACAACCCCAAGAACTGGAGTCTGCCAGGCTCCTCTGTCGGTGAAATTTTACAGACAAGGATGCTGGAGTGGGTCATTATTTCCTATTCCAGGGATGTAATAATGAAGGGTTAATACCTCCTGAGAACCTTAACCAATAGGGGATGAACAACCAGTAAATAGATACTCCTCCAGTTGGTATTTTGAGTGGAAAGCTCAAGTTAATTTCACATTGTATGACACTGAGACTGACTCCTGCTTGACAGTGATGGTATCTGTAATTTAGTTACTTCATCTGCAAGAAATAATAATAATTTCCTCTGTGTAGGAAACAGTTGATATGTTAGACCTAAGACTACTATCCTAAGAGGCATGCATGTGAAATTGACCTTTGGCTAATAATAATATAAAGTTTTGTAATTGATAAGAGTAGCTCAGTATATATAAGCTGCCTGTACAAATAATTCTGTGTGTGTTTTGAACACCTGATTTCTTTCAGTTGTATGGAACTTAGGTAATTCTAGCAGAGAGTACTTATGTGACCAGCCGTCCTGCAAGTGAAACTAATCCTCAGTGCCCACACTGAGTCTCTAATCAGCTTCTCTGGATAGAAACATTGCAGACGTGTTGATGCATTGTCATTGCTGGGAAAGTGTACACTCTCTGTGACCATTTCACTGGGAGGCAGCATAAGGATGCTTGGCATTTGGATTACTCCAGACTCTTCCTGTGTTTTTTCTTTTGTTTAATTTTACTTTATTTTACTTTACGATACTGTATTGGTTTTGCCATACATCAACATGAATCCACCACAGGTATACATGAGTTCCCAATCCTGAACCCCCCTCCCACCGCCCTCCCCATACCATCTCTCTGGGTCATCCCAGTGCACCAGCCCCAAGCACCCTGTATCCAATTTTTTTTTTCTTGATTACCTATCTTTGTTTTCCTACTACACCATTGTCATAAATTTTACACACAAGGAAGCTTACATGCTGAAACTAGCAAGCCTTTAATTTTAGAGGGAGTCTTGAGGACCCTGACACAGCTGCTATGGTTATTTTGAAGAATAAATTTGATAATGAGAAAGATTTTAGTGCAGTGCTTCTTAACATCCTAAGTGTACCATATATCTTAAGGTTTGCCCAGTTGTCCCCAATCACTCAGCATGGGGTACCAATTGGTTTGAGGATCCCAAGTTAATCAGATTGACTGAGTGTGTAGATCATATTAATCTTGAGATTAAAGCAATAGAAGGGTACTAGTGCTGCTGGAGTTGGAATTTTACTTGATGATGCTCAACACAATTGCTTTAAAATTCCGATCATTCTCCACCATCTTTTGCACAGCCAATAGGAAATGCAGAATAATAGCTGATGACTTTCCTGTTCTTGTCAATACATACTTCCTTTCCAAACACTCCCTTTAAAGCCAGTAACCTGAACTTTTTCTATACCTTGTTGAACTGATGCCATTTTCCATTTGCAGTGACCTTCCCCTCTTCTGTCAGATGCCCTATTGTGACCACTCATCATGAACTGGCTCACACCCTCTCTCTGGCGAGTGATTACAGAGTGCTCAAATCCTGTGGGTCTCTCCTTTAAGGAAACGAAGTGCTGTAGTTTAAAATCATGAATGTGAGCATGAAGATCTAGGTTCTGCACAATGGGTTTATGTCTAATTTTAAGACTTTGAACAAGTTACTAGATTTCCTGAGACTCTGTTTGGTAGTCTGTAATATCAAGATAGTAGTTTTTTTTTTTAATTTTTTGTTTTTGTTTTTAATTTGCTGATCAACAGTGGATTGGGGCCACAAAACGAATTACTGTATGGTGAGAACACTGTAGAGACACTAAAGCACTGCACCTATGCTTGCCTTTTGAGTTCCTACTTCCTTTCTGTGTGATTTCATGTTGCCATTATTGTCCACCTTTTTAATGTTTTGTTTGTCTAAATAGCTTTTAATCTCCTTTATGGTTTGTGCCTGCCTCTTTTGTGTCTTGACATCCCCTATGGTATTTAGCAAAGTGATGTGCTGCTAAATGGGGCTCAGTTAAGAATCTTTTCAAGTTTACTGATGAGGACCTGCGAGTTTGGAGACAGGTTATAGGGATATTTAGAATAAAAGAAAGCATGGGATTGAGAGCAAACACTTTATGTACAGAGCAGGAGCCAGTGAAGTGGCTGATTTTCAGGATTAATATAGGGGGACTCCAGTCTGTACAGCTGTTCAAAGGCTTCTTCATGATTAGGTGCTTTCGAAGTAAGTGCCCTGTTCCCTGTAGTTTTGTTTCATCAGTTATGTCAGACATTGGTGGTATTTGAGCCAAACAATGCTTAGATTCCTATTTAAAATGTATCATTGGCAAATGTTTATCATGGATGGTTCTTATGTTTTGTTTTTTTTATAGAGATCTAAGAAAAGCCTTATAGTAATGACCTATTAGAATTCAAGTATTATAAAGAAGTAGTAATATAGAATATTATTCAATGGAGAATACATTTTTAGCCATTGCTTTATTTGGCAAACATTTACATGTTCTTACTTTATGTCAGATAATGTTATAAAAACTTTATGTATATTTTTCTAATCATTCTAACATTCTGTGGAAAGTGAAGTAAAAGTTGTTCAGTCATGTCCAGCTCTTTGCAAACTTATGGACTATATAGTCCATGCAGTTCTCTAGGGCCAGAATACTAGAGTGGATAGTTTTTCCCTTCTCTAGAGGATCTTCCCAACCCAGGGATCAAACCCAGGTCTCCCGCATTGCAGGTGGATTTTTTTACCAGCTGAGCCACAAGGGAAGCACAGGAATACTGGAGTGGGTAGCCTATTCCTTCTCCAGGGGATCTTCCCGACCCAGGAGTCGAACCGGGGTCTACTGCATTGCAGGCAGATTCTTTACCAACTGAGCTATCTGCTGCTGCTAAGCAGGAAACCCAAAGGCTGTTCTTTTTTCTTTCCATTTTGCATACAAAGAAGCTCAGGCATAAAATAAGTGAGTTATTTAAGATCACACAAATATATAAAAGGCTGAGCTTGCAAAACCAGTCAGTCCAGTTCTATAAGTATATGCTCTTAATCCCTGCTTTGTACTGCCTTCTGTTGTTATCTTTGTATTTAACTATGTGTACGCATGTGCATCCATGTAATGTGGATAATGTGTTCATTGTTTGGGGGCTACTGTGATGCTATGACTCGGAAAACAAAGCAGAACCCTATTCTGATGACTTGTGAACTTTTCTGACTTGCAGTACTAATCTTTGTATCCCTAAAAATTTTACTTGTCATTGCAATTAGGTTCAATAAGGTAAATAAATCGGATTATAAGATAATGATGGATTAGGAATGATTGTTAAATCTCTTTAAACTCTAACTTAATGTCAGGAGAACAGCTAACACTAAAATCAACTAATACTAAAATGGTGTTGTCTGCTTGATCATCTAAGGACAACTGCCCTGATAGTCACCGTCTTTTGTTCATTTTTAATATAATTCAGCATTGAAAGCACAAGATATGAAGGGATGAAAAGATGATGCCCCACTGTACTTACTCAAGTAAATTATTATGCCTTGACCTTTTGACCAAATCAAATTCATCTTCTCTCTCCCTGCAATTCTGCCCTTTTTAATAAGGCAGCACAGATTTAATGGATTGGGAGTCTGAGTAAGTAATAAGAACACAGAGAAGAGTGGCCAAATGATTAAGATTTTATTTGTGGTGTAATTCCATTATAATTAACATTATGTAACTGGAGAAATATGGTGTTTGCACCTCTTCCTGGCAGATGTTTTTAAGTCAGTGGCAGAAAACAGATTAAATAGTAAATGAAGACCTACTTATTGAAATTGTTTTTGCATCTTGTATTGTTGGATTCATTTGTTTGTTTCACAAACCACAGCTAATTTAGTAAGGAAAATAAGCAGTATGTTTAACAAGCACTGTAAATAAATTTGTTTGCAATCGTTTGAAGTACCATAGTTGAACTTTCTATGTTAGAAAATACTACTAAAAGACCTATAAAGTGGGAAGTGATTAAATAGCGAAAAGTTTCTTTTTTCCCCCCCCAAAAGTGTTAAACAGGATTTAAAGTTAAGTAAATTAAAATACCATGGTTTTTTATATAGAGAAAAGCATTTTCAATTTGTTACAAGTGATTTTTTTTTTTTAACAAAAACATTTTGGCCAGTTAAATACATAATCAATTTACCTAAGTTTGGATCTGAGTCTTCTGGCCAAGGGGTTGGCAGTCTATGGCCAGGTGGTCAGATCCGGTTATCCACTTCTTTATATGTCTTCCACTTACTAAGCAAGTTTTTTGTTGTTGTTTTAATTTGTAGATGATTGGAAAAATACAAAAGAATAGTAATTCGTAATATGAAAATCATGACATTCAAATGTCAGGGTCCATAAATAAAGTTTAATGGCACACAACCTCACTCATCTGTATTTGTATCATTTATACTGACTTCATGTTACATCAGCAGAATTGAATAGTTCTGATACAGATTTTATGGTCTGCAGAGCTCAAAATATTTATCCTCTAGATCTTTACGAAAAAGTTAGCAGACCTCTGCCCTAGCCAATAGTAGTAATAAGACTGCGATTTCTAATAGGACTGCAGTTTAGATACAAATGTCTCCATTCTGCAGCTCTTGAGGCTGAGGCCCTGATTGTTAAGTCATTTTACTTGGTTAGAATTCGGTTTCGAGGGCCGTCTTGAACTGTAACAACTTGAAATATATATATGAAAACATATATGAATGCTTAGAATTTAGACCTATTTAAAAACAACATTTTAAGTCTTTTGAAAATGGGGTTATGTCTTCTGTTATCAGTTAATAGTTATTGGATAGTATTTGGTTGATTTAAAAGCAGTCATTCCAGGGGCTTCCCTGCTGGCTCAGTGGTAAAGAATCAGCCTGCCAGTGGCAGGAGACATGGGTTCCATCCCTAATCCAGGAAGGTCCCAGTTGACCTGGGACAACTAAGCCTGTGTGCCACAACTACTGAGCCTGAGCTCTAGAGCCCAGAAACCACAGTTACTGAAGGACGTGCCCTAGAGCGTGTGCTCGGCAATGAGAGAAGCCACTGTACCTGGAGAGTATATCTCGCTTGCTGCAGCTGGAGAAAGCCCACACCCAGAAAGAAAGACCCAGCACAGCCAAAAGGAAAGAAAGACACATTAAAAAAAAAATAGGCCTCCAATGTGTGGAACATTTGCGATGTGATACTGTAGCTATCTACGAAAGGGAGGCTCATAATCTCTTTTCATAGTAGATGGCAGAATCACTTTTCTGTGTCAGTGTGGATCCTGCTCTGTATAAAAATGATTACAAGTTGGTACAACTTTTATTCTGAGAACTCTAATACAGTAGTCTTGGGAAATTGCCCATAGGGCCTTTCTCTGGAAATCTTATTGCTCTCTCGTTTAGTACAGAAAAATGGGAAAGATGATGGCTGTTCATGGCAGGAGTTTATATAGCTAAGTTTATGGAAGGAGGCAAGAATTTACTTGTCTCCCATCATTGATATCTTACCTCCCTTCCTGAACTAGAGGATCTTGATAGTGATTATTGCATTAGGATGTGATGATGATCAGTTTTGTGTGTTATTAAAAAACGTCTTAAGAGGAAATCTATTTAACAAAGTATTTAGGGTAACTTTAAGCATGGTAGAAGAGAGAACCATTGTTTTCTCAAGAGTTCGCTGAATTTCAGTTTTGAAAGAGCAAGTGAAGCATGGTGAACTGTATTTTAATGTGCAAAATTCCTTAGGCTTATTGAAAGGACTTTCTGAGGGTTAAGGTTGTCCTTACATGGTGCTAAATCAGGATAATAGCCTGAGATTTACTATTTCATACTATTTAGTTAGTTACCAGGATTCTTAAAAAAGCCATTCTTATAGACTTTATTAAATATAGCTGATGGATGATAATCTAAATAATGCCTTGAAGGCAGATCCTGTGTCTTATAGTACCTTCAGTATTGAGAACAGTAAGTACGTAATAGTAAATATTATTTTAGCTAACATTTTACTGAACGTTATGTGCCAGAAAATATGCTAATTTTTTTTACAACTAATATCTAATTTAATTGCCTAAAAATCTTCTGGTCTTAATAGTTTGTTCCAACATTACAGGGTTTACAGGGCTGTATAGAACACTTGAGCAGGAACTGGCAACCCACTCCAGTATTCTTGCCTGGAGAATTTCCTGGACAGGGGAGCCTGGTGAGCTACAGTCCATGGGGTCACAGAGTCAGACACAACTGAGGGACTAACATCCCCCCCCACACACATAGAACACTTGAAGTGGCTAACATTAACCTTCAGGTGTGTCTGATTCCAAAGCCTGATTGTTTTCATGCTGTGGTAGTAGGGCATGCTTCAGATGTTTGAGTGAATAGGAAATGGCAACCCACTCCAGTACTCTTGCCTGGAGAATCCCATGGAGGGAGGAGCCTGGTAGGCTACAGTCCATGGGGTCGCAAAGAGTCGGACATGACTGAGCGACTTCACACACACACACATGGGTGTATGAAAGAGTCAGTTGTTAACAGGAATACATGATCATGGAATTTGAATCTGCTTTTAATCTACAGTTTCTTTACTCATAATTCTAATACTGGGTTCATCTTTATAAGCTTTATCAGAGATCCATACCCCATTCACTTGCTTTGAAAAAGAAACATTATGGAAAAGTCCAAGGTATGACTTAGGAATGAACAGATCAGTTGCCCCCTGTTGTAAACAGCAGTGTGACTGGCAGCAGAGATGCAGTATTTCTGCTGTAATTTAGATGGATTGCAAAGGGTTAGTTGTTTAGTATGCCATTTGTTGAGATAAAACTAAATGACTTAAATGACTTTCACAGCAGTCTGGCTGATGGCTAGAAAGGCAGGCATGTTGTGCCTGAGACAGGGACTCAAGAGCATTTCAGTGATTTACCCAGGTAACCTAGCTGGAAACTCAAGCTTTCTGACTGCAGCACTGTATTGGGTAGAACCTTGTTTTGAGGAGGAAAAGCTGGACCCATGTAATGGGAGTAACCAGTTTTCCCAAGCCCAGTGAAGATGCAATTGTACAGATATATGGGTTCTTCCCTTTTAGAGACAGACTTAGCTACTGGAAACACGGAAGCACAAGGGCATAAAAAGGAGTATGTGGCATATACATATGTCATAGATAATGATGTTTTAGTTCCGTCCTGTCCAATGGAAATACACTATGAGCCAAAAATATCATCTCAACTGTTCTAGAAGTCACAATAAAAAGTACAGTGAAACAGGTGAAATTTTATACATATATCGTTTTCAAAATATATCCACATGAAACAATTTTGAGTAAGATACATGACACTCATTGTTTTTGCACCATCTCTTCATTTCTTGCTAGCTACCTTACAAGCCCTCAGTAGTCATATATGGCTAGCGGTACCACACTGGATAGCACAACTCTAAATATTGGTACCGTACTGGATAGCACAACTCAACTTTCCAGCTTAGGTATGGAAAAGCTCTTGAGAGAAAAGGAAGGGAAAGAGTTTTCCTAATTCATTCTTCTGCATCCCCTCTATTTTTTCATTCATATGACCTCTTTTATGTTTAAATTTAAATGCCTTTTCATATTTTTAACCTAGCTGGCTCGTCATCTCACTGTTTGATATTCAATCATCTGATAAAGAGTTCCTATTCTCAAGAGTTGTCTGAGGAAGCAGTATATCTGTGCAAGGAAATACATAAACATGACTCCAGTGATTGGAAGAAAATTAGAAGATTCCTGAGGAAAAGTTGCTGCTCTTATTTAACAAATCCACCTCAGCAATAGCTCAGGCTCATAAGAAGCAAATTGGTTATTTTGGATTAATGTCAAATGAATATACTTTTATTCACATTTTTTCTCTTTGTCATTCAGCTAAAATGAATGATTGATAATGGTTAGAATGTCGTTTAGCTAGAGAAAAGAAAAACCCAGAAAATGTTTAAACTACTCTTCAACTCTATTACATTCTAATAAGATTATGATAATTTTGATCCAGATTACAAGGTTTTTGTGTTTTTTTCTGATCTTTTAGACATTTATTATTTCAGTGTGAAACATTCCTGTGAAATTAACACATATGATTATACAGAAACTATACTTCTCGGTAAAGAAATTTAGCCAATTGGCAGGATTTTGTTGTTCAGTTGCTCAGTTGTGTCCGAGTCTCTGCGACCCCATGGACTGCAGCATGCCAGGCTTCCCTGTCCTTCACTATTTTCCAGGGCTTGCTCAGACTCATGTCTGTTGAGTCGATGATGCCATCCAACCATCTCATTCTCTGTCACCCCCTTCTCCTCTTTCCCTCAATCTTTCCTAGCATCAGGGTTTTTTTCCAATGAATCAGCTCTTCGCATCAGGTGGCCAAAGTATTGGAGCTTCAGCTTCAACATCAGTCCTTCTAATTAATATTCAGAATAGATTTCCTTAAGGATTGACTGGTTTGATCTTGCTGTCCAAGGGACTCTCAAGAGTCTTCTCCGGCACCTCAATTTGAAAGCATCAATTCTTGCATCAAAGGGACTCAGCCTTCTTTATGGTCCAACTCATACATCCATACATGACTGCTGGAAATATCATAGCTTTGACTGGACGGACCTTTGTCAGCAAGGTGATGTATCTGCTTTTTAATATGCTGTCTAGGTTTGTCATAGCTAACAAGCATCTTTTAATTTCATGGCTGCAGTGGTCATCTGCAGTGATTTTGGAGCTCAAGAAAATAAAGTCTCTCAGTTTCCTCCATCTGTTTTCCATGAAGTGATGGGATGGGATGGGATGCCATAATCTTCATTTTTTGAAAGTTGAGTTTTAAGCCAGCTTTTCCATTCTCCTCTTTCACCTCCATCAAGAGGTTCTTTAGTTACTCTTCACTTTCTGCCATTAGGGTGGTGCTATCTGCATATCTGAGGTTATTGCTATTTCTCCCTGAAATCTTGATTCCAGCTTGAGCTTTATTCAGTCCACATTTCACATGATATACTTTTTGTAGAAGTTAAGTAAGCCAGGTGACAATATACAGCCTTGATGTACTCCTTTCCAATTTTGAACCAGTCTTTTGTTCCATGTCCAGTTCTAACTGTTGCTTCTTGACCTGCATACAGGTTTCTCAGGAGACAGGTAATGTGGTCTGGTATTGCCATCTCTTTAAGAGTTTTCCAGTTTGTTGTGATATACACAAAGGCTGTAGTGTAGTCAGTGAAGGAGAAGTAAATGTTTTACCAGAAAGAATTTAAATACCATGTTCTAGATACAGGTATGTATAGTATACACATATGCTTATTTTTACCATAATGAATATGAGGCTATGCTCTACTTCTCTGAAATTCTGTAGTATTAAAAAAAGATCTGTATCATTGTCTAATAATAATTAAATTTTATCAGTGCTTACCACCCACACCAGGACTTCCCAGGTGGCTCAGTGGTAAATAATTTGCTTGCCAATGCAAGAGCCATAGGAGACACGGGTTTTATCCCTGGGTGGAAAGATCTGGAGGAGGAAATGGCAACCCACTCCAAGGTTCTTGTCTGGGCAATCCCATGGACAGAGGAGCCTGGCAGGCTACAGTCCATGAGATCTCAAAGAGTCAGACATGACTAAGTGACTACGTGCATCTGCAAACCACTAACACCAGTAAAAGGCCAACTTTGTTCTTTAAAACATCCTATTAGGCAGCTATTACAACCAGTAAGAAGTGCTCCAATGATTGTATTTTCCTAGACTTTTATATTTCTGGACGAGGCATTCCCGAGTCCCCCCCAAAAAGTCTTTTTGCTTTTAATAGATACTGGTAAATAATCCTCCACAGAGTATGTACCAAAGGATACACCCACTGAAAATGTATGTGAATAACTGTTACAGCACACTTAAATCTTTTGATCTTTGCCAGTTCAATAGACTTAACAGCATAGTGTAAATCTTTTGATCTTTGCCGATTCAATAGATGTAAAACATGAAGTGTGAAAGTATTTGTTCTCATTTGTGTGGTCTGTTATAGTTGAGACCACACCCTTAACACCCCTTGTATATCATCCTCCCCTCCATATCTCAAAATAGCCCTGCCAAGGGATTAACACCAATGGACGGAGTAGCCTGGTGGGCTGCAGTCCATGGGGTCGCTAACAGTCGGACAGACTGAGCGACTTCACTTTCACTTTTTTCTTTCATGCATTGGAGAAGGAAATGGCAACCCACTCCAGTATTCTTGCCTGGAGAATCCCAGGGATGGGGGAGCCTGTTGGGCTGCCGTCTATGGGGTCACACAGAGTCAGACACGACTGAAGTGACTTAGCAGCAGCAGTAGCAGCAGCAAAGGATTAACAAGACCTAAATGAGACAACTTTGGGGGTAGAAAGTCATAAAAAATATCAAATTGAGGAAGAGATTCAGGAGCTTTTTGACCTTGGCAAGTAGATCTGCTTTTATGAAGTGCCCTAATCGCTTTCCTGAGGTGGTTTGAGCTTTTCAAATATAAATCTGTTTGCATACTAAAAAATTGGTTAATGGGGCACCAGTTAGGAGCATTTAAACCATCGAAGCATGGCTGATAACTCCGGCTACTATCATTATATTTCTAAACTAAATGGGGGTCAGACTGAACTGTTTGGAGATATGACAGTTATTAAACATGTACACACAGAAACCCCAAAGGAATGCTAAGAATTGATGGGCTTTTATTTTTACATACCAGATTCTTAACTGATCCAGGACTGAAATGCGCTATAGACTCTTCAACTCAATAAAATCATAAGAATATCGAGTGTTTCATTGTCAGTAGACAGCATTCTCCACTAGAAACATACTTCATACCTTCACCTTGTGGCCTCTACATACCCTTTTAAGTGGTCGATTAAAAAGCTTTTGCCTCCTTTTTTTTTTTCCCTTTCAGTCTTGTGATATATTCTGCATTCTCCTTCATGACTATGTGTACTATCATATAGACAGCCTTTCTGAACGAAGCAGATACAATTCAGTATGTAGTACTTGACTTTTGAATAATTCCTCTTTAGCATTATCTGTGCTGATTGAGGACAGGTGTGGATGGTGTGCAAAATGAAATATGTTGAGAATCTTCAGACCATTTTCTGGGTATTTGTCTGAGTGTTCTCTCTAATAAACCTTCTAACAAAGCAGCAGTATGATAGAATCATCCTGGATATGATTGTTATTTTTTCTTGCAGAGACTTGAAGCTCATCTAGCTCACCCTTCTAATTTTGCATATGAAGAAGCTCATTAGAGAAATGACTTTCAAGATATTTAATGGAAGAGTCCACCCAAACTCCTTGGTTTGAGGCCAGTGAGTTCTCCTTTCTCAAAAGTATTCATGCTCTTTTTTATGAGAAGTGAAAACACAGCAAAAGATGGGAGAAAAGCAAACAAGAGCAGTTCCCGGAAAATTGACCTGATCTAATTAGCGTTGGCAGTATTTCCACCCATTGCTGTAATTCCATATTACTTCTTCCTCATTTAGGCATCTAGTAGGTTTTCCTTATTTTCAGATGAGAACTTGCCAGGTAACTTTAGATTCTGAAATGATAACCTACATTTTGGCAACAGAATGATAATATTTATTAAGAGGTCTTTATTGTACCTAGCTGAGACTAACAGACTTCGTCAGCTTGTGGAGTTTCTCTACTTACCTCATTTATATACAGAACTACTTATAGAAGTGACTTTTTTTCCAGATGCTGGACCAAGAAATCTTTGGCAGGAAATTCTGCTGATAATGTCTGATAGGAAAATTCATTAAATGTCTTCTTACAGAGCTAACAATACTGGGTAAATCTCCTAGAGTAAGGAAGACAGACGGTTTTCTTTAGCTTGAGGCAAATTCATTGTTGATTGCCTTTGCCATAAAGGAATTATGTTTTAATCTGCGTCAGTTACTCTAAGTGAAGTTTGATCATTTTATCAGTGTGACCTTCACAAAGACCATACTGCTTTTGTCTTTGTTTTCCTCTCTCCTATTTTCTTGCTTACTTAGCATCCCTCTCTCCAAGCATTCCGTTCCATTTCATTAGTACCTCCATCACAAGATTCAACTTTATGCTAAGTGGAAGCCAGATACTTGTCTTTCTTGTTGCTTGAAACTTTGATAAAGCTTGTTCACTTGCTTTGAGTAGTATAGCTCTGAATTTATTTTTCAATGGGAAAAGGCCATAGGTATTTGGGAAAATTAAGTTTTCATTTATTTTGGTTAATCTGTGGCCTTCATAAGATCTCTTGTTGTAGCGCTCACTCACAATTAACAAAGCGACTTAGCAGCAGCAACAGCACAATTAACAAAAGAACAGAGTGGCGAAGAAGACCCCACAGTCTATATATTTCGGAAACAAATGATTTCCTTTCCCCTGTCCTATTTCTCCTTTGACTAGAGCTTGAATCGAATGATTATTTTGAATTGCGTGTGATTTAATGATATGCTAACATTATCCATTTGTACGTTTATCCAGATGTGAAGAGATGTATATAGCAGGATAATATGAAAGCTATTTTAATTAAGCAGTTTATTAATATGAAAGCTAACTTGGATGCGGTCTCCGAGAATCCCAGATAGCTGTTTAGGAAAGGAATGTCTTAGGCTGTGTTTCGGCATGCTATAGTAAACACTGTTTAAGAGTCTGTGAAAATCTCTATTTATTTATTTCTGGCTCCACTGGGCCTTCACTGCTTTCCATGGACTGTCCCTCGTGGCGGCTGCCCGTCCTTCTGGTGTGTGGGGACTTTGACTGCAGAGGCGTCTCTCGTTGCAGAGCACGGGGTCTAGAGGGTGCAGGCTCAGCAGGTGTGGGCATGGGCTTAGCTGCGCTGCAGCATGTGGAGTCTTCTCAGACCGTGGATTGAACTCGCGTTCTTATCCACTGCATCACCAGGGAAATCCAAAGTTTGTCAAAATTTTGAAGAAATCAAACTCTCCCATATTGTTTTGTTTTTCTAACTTAAAAAAGCCATAGCATCGTTTATTTGTATTGTTGTTGCAGGAAGGAGGACCCCTCCCAGGGCCCCAAACTGGGCTCTTGTCTAACACTCAGAAATAAATTATCTGAGGAGACACATGTGCTGACAAAGCAAGAGACTTTATGGGGAAAGGGCACCTGGGTGGAGAGCAGCAGGGTAAGGGAACCCAGGAGAACAGCTCTGCCATGTGGCCAGCAATCTCAGGTCTTAAGGTGATGGAATTAGTTTCCAGGTTGTCTTAAGCCAGTCGTTCTGACCCAGAGTCCCTCCTGGTGGTGCGCACCTTGCTCAGCGAAGATGGATGCCAGCAAGAAGGAGTCTGGGAGGTGGCCAGACAACTCATGCAAATGGTTACTATGGTGCCTGGCCAGGGTGGGCGGTTACTGTCAGTGTGCTTCCCCTAACATATTGAATCTTTGTATAATAAATCTTCCCAGTGCAAATTGCAAAGTCCTTTCAACTGTCTCTATATGATAAGCTTGTGATGCATCAGTGGTGACTGTGCTGACTGGAGATCTAGTTTTCAGTAAAATGGTCTCATGTGATTTTAAATTGTAATGATTGAGAAGTCACAGGAGCATCTCTAGTATTCTACATGTTCTTAGGACAATTCAGTCATTAACTGTTGCATACAACCACTCAGCATTTGGGTTCTAAGCGATCACTCTGGAGGAGGCATTGCAGCTTGTGCTGGAATATAAATGGTGAGTGCTGTTCCTATTTCATCTACTTTAACTAAACTGTATACAGTCAGGAAACCAATCTAAAAATCCGTGCTGTCAACACTAGAAGCGGGCCATTTCATGGGAAAAGAGCTTGGTACAGGGAGTCATGTACTTGTTTTCAGGCAAGTTGAGTTTGAGATTCCTTTAGGGTATCCAAATAAAGATTTCACATAGTCAGTTGGCTAAGTAGATCTAGAGCTCAGAAAAGGAAGCATGAAGGTACAATTTAGATCTGAAAGAAGTTTAAGTTTGTTTCAAGTCTAAACTATTTTAAGTACCACCTGGAGTTTAAGTTTAGAAAGGTGTAGTATATGAGTATTTTGAGGATGAAAATAGTAAGGATTTGTAAGTCTTGGACAGGCTTCATACTATTTTAAATTGTTACAATTGTTGCACAGATTGTCCTACTTAAGTTAGGTTTGAATTTTTATACAATGTATTCTGATCAAAAAATTTGGCAGTGATATTTAAAAAAAAGGGATAAGGGGATTGTTTCTTATAATAACATATAAGAAATGAATATAGTTGCTCTTAACCATCTTATAGTTTATTCTTTAATTTCAAATGGGACACTTTTTAATATGAAAATCAAATGCTTAATTTTACTTATTTAAACATATTTCAGTATCAGTATCTTTGCAGTATCAGTGTCTTTGTTTCTTTCATATATTTAGATATAGATCATCCTTTTGGCCTTTTTTTGTGGATTCACTGTGACAATATCCTTGCTCATCAGGATAACTTACTGTACAGTTTAAGGAGTATCTTGATAGAATCAGGTTCTCTGTAACTGACTGAGAAAGTTTTTCTATCATAACATGCGACTGAGACTTTCTTCTAGCACCAGTGATATTCTGAAATGCAACTGATTTTTTTTTTTAAGTCTAGATTTACACTTTATTCTAAAACCTTTTTCTTTATTTGTAGGTGATATGCAGTTGAACTTGAGATGAATAACATATTTGGGGGTATGTACCATTTTATTTAAATATATGTTTGTAATATACGAATATATTTTTCTGTGGAGAAATTGTACAATATTTTTGATGTTGATCCTAACTAGGATTCCTTTTCCTTATGAGTTATGGAATTAACTTATAATTTATGTAAATAGGATATATAGAAAGCAATAGCAATGTATTTGACATTGAACCATAAGATGTTTATGGTTATTTTCAATGTAATATTTGGTCCTCAAAATTAATTTGCAAATAGAATTTATTATTAAATCTCAATGATCAGTGCATTTAAAAACTGCACAGTTTTTTAAAGTAGGAAAGTTAACTACTTGAAATTCATTATCTGAATAACTAAATATAGTATGCAATGCATCTTTTTATCTTCCTTCACATATTTATTCAGCTGTAAATCTTTGCTTTTATGACATTTATTTATTTCCTAAGATAGATTCTATTACCAAAATATCCATTTTGGAATACACCTTTGCCCTACAAGCAATATTTTATGTTTTTTTTTTTTTTTGTATTTAGTGATCAGATGCCTCTGTTCTTAATAGCAGATATGTGAAATCATCTGCTGTCTTTTTGATTTTTTTCAACCGAACCATGATTATATTGGACAAAGCTCTCTGTCTTTTTTCCTTCTCGTTTAGTGCATACATCGACTACTAGAGAATTATCAGTTTGTTTATTTTAGCAATTTTACTTTGGTGGTTCCATGATAATAACGTGATTTGTATTTGGTTACCCAACTGCAGATAATCCTGTGGCATTAGGAAGTTTAATTTATGGGAAAGATCTTAGACTTAAAAAGGATTACTGACCATTTAGGAGTGATTAATTAATCAGTGAAAAATTGAGTCTTAACTGTACTAATGCCTGTCTGAGCTCCACACAGATACATGCACAGGCACACTCACCACCCGGTTTCATAGCTAAAATGACCAAATCACAGCAAAGGGAATGCTGCCCTAAATTGTCAGGTCATCGCAGAGCCGGGCTCCTGACTCAAGCATTCGGAGGCTGTTCTTACTATCAAAGGCTGTGGGGTTTTGAGCCTCTCACTTTACCTCAAAGTTTGCTTTCCTCATTTGTGTGGGTTAGTGGGTCAAATCAAGATTTCTTAGGTTCTTTCTTTCTTGAAATACCTTCATTTCTTCAAAAAGTTAAAGTTTAGAAGTGAATATCTTTATGTTGGTAAACTGCTATGAATTAAGAGGTGACAGAGTAAGGGAAATTTGTTTAATGGGAAAAGAGTGCAAAAAGGTTCAATTCGTTGTCGAGTCAGCAATATCCTTGTGTACTTACTGAATTCTGGAGTCTGAGTGGATTTAGAAAGGCAGGCTTCCCTCTGTGCTCTTTTTGTTCGCCCAACTTGCAGACACAGGAGTGACTCATTTTGAAAAATCTCTAATTTTGAAAGAATCCCTTATAACCTTGTTAGCTCAAGGTTATCTTTTATCTGATTTCTCTCTTCCTGCATAGGTTGCAGGCTGAAGAGCATTAAAATATGTTTTCTTAGTGGCTTCCTTTGCTAGATTTGAATAATTCACTTGATTTTTTTCAATCTATTTAGATGAAAAAAGTGTTATCTAGAGATGCTAATTTTAGCTCCTTTTGTTTGAATTAGAGAAATAAGTGCATTATATATTTAGTCCAAATAGTAAACCAGCATGCCCTTATCTGATCATTTAAAATAATTATAAATAATGTTCAGGCACCTTTACTATTGTGAGGTAAGATATTTGCTTGAGATTTGTTTTTCTTTTTTCCTTTCCTTTATTTCTTTTTTTTTTTTTCTCTCTTATGTATAAGGTGAATGAATAAGGAAAAGATCTGTTTGAGTGTTGGGTTTATTCTGTGTTGACCGCTTTTTTTTGCTCCCATTCATATATTATTTTAAGCTTATATCAATCATTTCAACAGCAGATAGCAAATGATTGCAGTTTCATAACGGAGAGGATTTTTTATGAGTCAGGCCAAAGGATCTACTAGATCTCTTAGACTGTTTCCCTAAGTTTAAGNTATTTTTTTTTTTTGTATTTATTTATTTTTTTACCCGAACTCCCAAACATGAACCCCCAAGCTTATATCAATCATTTCAACAGCAGATAGCAAATGATTGCAGTTTCATACCGGAGAGGATTTTTTATGAGTCAGGCCAAAGGATCTACTAGATCTCTTAGACTGTTTCCCTAAGTTTAAGATTCTAAAATTCTATATTTTTAGGTTAAATATAGAAATGACCAAGTTGTAGGTGAAAATGGTAAGATGATGTCAATTTTATATGGATTCAGTCTACATATTAGTTATTCATTGTTGAGGAAAAAAATAACTCATCTGTGAATATGGTAATAACCAGCAGCAAAGCTTATTAAAACACTAACTTCATTTAGGAAAACAGCATTGTGAGTGCTAGATATTAAAAACTATATTTTAAACATTTGTAAATCAGATGGTAATAAAACCTTCATTGCATGTCTTTCTTTTTGCAGAAATGTTTTTTTGTGTGTGTTTTATGAGACAAATCACAGGCATTACAGTTGGAAATCAATTTCATTGTTTTCTTTGCAATTGCTACATAGCTGTTGAATATTTGCACTAAGTTTTAATGACTAATGAAGTGCCTGCTTGATAATATGCCATTAGTAAAGATATTTTTTTATGGCAAAGGGCGGTTTTCAGCATGGCCTTGACAAAGGCAATATATAAATGCATTATTTCCCTTCAGAGGAATGCAAATCGTAGAGGCAAACTATAAGGGAAATATTTTAAAATATGCAATTAAAATAATGGATATTCTTTGTGTGTTACTTATTAGAATTATATGAACATATGAATAAAGTAGCTAGATATACTTATTTTCAGAGACCAACATAATAATAATTGATTAACAAAGTTGTAAATATCCTAAGTATTCTAGTGAATTCCAGTTTTATTATCTATATTTTATTGCTAACTGTATTATTGGATAGATAGCTATAATGCTGACATTGAGAATCTTGCATAGTTAACTTTTCAGTTTTTCTAACCATGATTTCATGTTCTTGATGCTCCTGCTGTTTGTCACTTGCTGTTTTACCCAGTGTTTGATCCTGGCTCTCTGCCTTTTATATACTTTCCTTTGGCAAGGATACCCCTTTTTTCCAGTTCCTTACCTGTCAAAGTTCTACTTGTCTTTTTATGTCTCGCTGAACTTCTGCCTCTTCTAGGAGGCCATCCAGATGCCCTCTAGTCAGAACTTGCTGCTCAAGGTCATTGCCATCAACTTATCCTTTCACTGTTGCTCATCTAAATCTCGCTGCCTTCTGACCAACACATTCTGTTTGTCGTTCCCCAGTTTGACTGTCTACCTCTCTTCCCTTTTTTCCCTGCTTTGGTACAATTCATGTGTTTCTTTTTATCTCAGTTGTCTTTAATAAATTGTTTTGTAAAATTTAAAACTGTCTACTCGACAAGATAGTAGAATTTCAGACTTGATTTTTTCCCATGTGGTATGTTTGGAGTGGGTGGGCCAATTTTATTTGTTTCCTGCTTTTAAAATGATCTTACTTATCCTCTTGCTTTCTGCTTTATTAGATAAATCACCTCACAATATCGTTTCTTTAATGCAAACACAATTAAGTAAAAAATACTAGGGAAAAAAGAATGCATATGTGTCCATGGTCTTAGGTATTAGGCAAGAGACCATGAAAACATGTATATTGGTTCTGGAAAGAACACAGTTATTTTAAAAATTAAATGAGTAATAATTATTTTATCAAAGATCACAGGGAAATCTTCACTAGAAATCACGAGACTATAGATGGTTTCTTTGACCATTCTTGCTCTGTTTCTTAATACGTAATATTAAAAATAGGAGAGTTGCCAACTACAATGGTCACTGCATTTCATAGGTTTATTATATGTATTTATGTACTTCATCTTATTGGATCCTCATGTCACACCATGACATGGGTGGGGCAGAAATTATATATTGATTCAGATACAGCAAAGGTTGTTATGGAAACTCAATATCTGTTCAAAGTTGATTCTAAAATCTTATTATTTTGTTATTAACTAGTAGTCTGATATTTAATGTCTGTGCTATTTTTGCATAATTCAAAAACAAAGTAACATTGATAGTCTAAAATTCAGTGGCATAATTTACAGCTGTATGCTTTTAGCTCTATTTTTTATAACAGATATAGTAGCAATTCTGATCAGAATTCATGGGCCAGTGTTCCAAGTTTAACCATTTCACAGTTGTCTCTTCCTCTGGACAAAGGGATTAGAAAAGACATAGGCCAAAACTGTAAAAAGAACCATTGAAGTATGGATGTGAGGATGAGGAGCTCTCTATCAAGGAAAGTGACCGATGTCCGTAAGGTTAAAGTAACCTCAGGTTACCCAGACAAGTGGATGAATAGGAGACTGGGAAAGATCTGCAGAGCTGGGTCCCCTAAGTTCTGGCTTCTAAGGTCTTGTGTCCTCCTACTCTTTGTCTAGCTCCTTGAAATGTATCCTTGGGTATTTGGGAGCTACAGAAACCCTTTTGTAATTGACCCTTTTGTTTAGGCTAGTTTGAACTGAGTCTTTGTTACTCAATTAAGAATCCTAACTAATACAGATGAAATTATTGATACAAGTGAACTCTTCTTTCTGTTCCACTTTCCATTTGTCTTTTCTTTCTTCTTTGATTTCTTTCTACTTGTCCTTTTATCCATTTCCCTGACTTTCTTCCTCTCATCCACTTCTTCATTCATCCGTCTATGCATCCATCTAATACTTTTCGACTCTTTAACATGCATTAAGTGTTACCCTAATTCCTAAGGACAAAATGGTAAGCAACACACAGTCTTCGTTCTCTTCAGTTTCCTCTTTCTACTTTTAAGATGGTGGTGTTCTGAAAAGGGAGGCAGAACTCAGGCCAACCATAGGGGGAGAGATCATGAAAAGTATATCCTTAAAGCATATGCCTAATATTTTAGATTGGTGGAAAGATTAAATATGTAAAGGGTTAATTGCAATGGGGTCGTGGAAAAGGGAAGCTTGTGTGCTTAGTCGCCCAGTCGCGTCCAACTCTTGCGACCCCATAGACTGTAGCCTTCCAGGCTCCTTTGTCCATGGGATTCTTCAGGCAAGCATACTGGAGTGGTTTGCCATTTCTTTCTCCAGGGGATCTTCCCAACCGAGGAACTGAACCCAGATCTCCTGTATTGAAGGCAGATTCTTTACCGACTGAGTTACAAGGGAAGCTTAGAGGAAGGTTTTGAATCATGGCAGTTTTTCACCAAGTTCCAGGCAGATGACAAATTCAGAATACATAACCATGTATTGCTTAAATCTGCAGAGGTAATGTTGTAATTTGAATAGTGGATTGCATCTTCTTTTACTCTATTGTCAATATTAGATATGGGTAGAGAAGGATTTGGACGTTACCCTTTCTTTCTTTCTCAGTAAACATTAATTATACATCACAGAATCACTTACTGCCTTGTGCAGGTCGTCTTAATCTCTCAAGGGACCAGCCCCAGAGCAGTCTAACTTTTTCTTGAAGCACTAAGAATGTGCAGAAATTCAGTCCAAGTCTACTCACATGAATATCCCCAAGTATGGTAGTAATTTGGAGACAAAAGAAGGAAAATTTGATCCCTCTGATCTGTAATATTTGCTGTTGGAAAATTCTCAGTGAACTTAGTTTGACAAGCAAGTCATAATCTAGTTTGCCTAATCACTTCAATCTTCTGAACATCTATATTTTTTCCATGTCTCAGCAAATGTAGTTTCTCTCTTTGGATGTGTTATACACCTCAATCTACTGTCCTGTTATGCTTGGTAAACTCATTCTTTGAAGGCTTTCCTCTTTGAAGCCATCTCTGACTATCCAAGGCAGATAGGTCCTTATTTTGTAAGTGGATGCATCTTTCTCATGTCAGTGACCTCTGTTTTGAGTTATTGTTATTATATTTTCCTCTCCCAAATGAGACAAGGGCTCTGTTAGAGCAGAGACCTATTGTATTCATCTTTATGTGACCAATTTCCAGACCCACGAGTGGGGTGCTTTGAGGGCTTAATGTTTGATGAGTAAATAAACAAAATACTTTGGAGGAGACAAAATGGAATGGAGGAGACCCAGTGTACAGTTCAATATGGACAAATAAAAGGTAATGCCAGATGTATGGCAAAACCAATACAGTATTGTAAAGTAAAATAAAGTTAAACTAAAAAAAAAAAAGAAAAAAAAGAAGGTCAAAATAAAGATTCCAAAATTTGTAGATATATTATTCTTAAAACTTAGAATTTCCATGTGGAAAGTACATTGTTAAAATTCTTATTTTATGAGGTAATCATGTTACAGATGTCCCTTATCTATGTTCAAAAAGACTGTGCAATCAAAAAGACTAATATATGCTGGTTGCCTACAGGAAAATATTTGAAACAAAACTGAAAGCCTTGTAATCTTTTGACATTTCATGTTCAGTGTGTGAAAAGGTATGGGAGTCCAATACAGCACTATAATTAAAGAGCATTCTGACATCACTTAAGTCCAGATGTATTATGTACATTTTTACCCATCTACCATAGTTCATGGGCTTCCCAGGTGACTCTAGTGGTAACGTGAGACACGGGTTTGGTCCTTGGGTCGGGAAGATCCCCTGGAGTAGGAAATGGCACCCCATTCCAGTATTCTTGCCTGGGAAATCCCATGACAGAGGAACCTGGCAGGCTGCCATCTGTGAGTTCACAAAGATTTGATGCAAATTTACTTCATTTTGCACTTACCATAATACACACAACATATATTTCCACATTAAACTGAGAAGTTCTAGAGCTGAAAATAGATTACTGCCTCAAAGATAAGTATTCACATATTTTCAGGATAGAATCCACTCCCCTACTCTTTGATAACTGATATTTCATAGAACCGATTTTGAGAGCCACTCATCTGACAGAAGGTAGACCGATAAAGAAGACAGAGAAGAAATGAGGCAGGAGTCCTTAATTTATTTGTGGTTTTAAACTGCCATCTTGAGAATCTGAATACTAGGGGAAAAGATATAGTGCTGAAATACTCAACACAGCTTAACAGCTCCTTCCTAAGTAGGCTTTTGCACCAGGTACTCTCTGGCCTGTGAAGATGGATAAGATAGGCAAGTTGGGCGGGACACAGTTGATAGCTTCTCAGTTGATCTCATATTTTCAAAAAAACTTAAGAACGGTGCACACTGACTCTGAACATGATTCTCCTGCCATAATTAATTTCTTAAAAGCTCATATTGCATTGAAACTCTGGTAAAAATGCTTCACAAGTACAGACGTTGAAGCAAGGAAAAGAAAATCTTTATGAACACTTGAGTCCTAGGAATTTAACTTGTACATGTGTTTTAAAATGCCTACTGTTTTAATCTGAAACAATAAAAAATGAGTGCACATATTCTTTTTTCTTCAGAGAAATGACTGTGTGGGGAAGAATTCTGTATTTGACTTAATATTTCATTTTATTAATTGAGTCTCATTGGTCCTGTGTCATGAAAAATGATGTACCTTTCAGCTAGCTTTAACGAGGTATCCTATCATTAATCACAAACCATCTAGGTATGCTGAAATTCTCATATTTTTTTAGGAATCAATACATATACTGCAGTAGTAAATAAAGTTGCCTTTTGAGAATTATCCTTTTTTCCTCCCTACTCCTTCTTTCAGCTCCATCAGCAACAGGCAGGCAAATAGGTATATGCGTGTGCTGTAATTTCTTTCACTTCTCACATTCTCATACTATTGCATTCTCTAGATGAACATCTTCCTGTATGCTAATTTTTCAGAATGTCATTGATCTTAATTATCTTCCTCAGGTACAGATATGATTCTTAACCTCATACTCTCTATTAACATGCTGTTTAACAACAGTATTGATCTACCTTTCCTTTTCTCCTAAATTTCAACCTGTACTCCTTGCTTATCTTGGACATGTTCCTCTTGCAACCATCTTCCCTCCCCACAATTTTGATATTCTATGTCTGAGCTACAGTAATGTGCACATAATCATGCAATCATTTACTTATTCATTCCACAAGTTGTCATCAAGGCAGTGTGCTAGCTGTTGTGGAAATTATAATGAAAAAAATTCCTAATGCCTCTTATTCTGAAAGGAAACTTTTAATGGGGAGATTTTTTTTTTGCTATTATTTTTTTTAAATTTCTTTCGCATAATGGAGTGACTGTTTTTGACATTTGCTGTAAGTAGCTTTCATAGTTACTGCCTTTGATTCTTGCCCTTAGCTATGATGGAAATGATGGAAGGCATGTTTTTCAAGGATATTTGTTCAGAAGTGCAGCATAATTGGGATGTGTAGAAATTGTTAATTTACCATGTATCTTTGTAATAGTGTAATAAGGGAAGACTATTTTAATAGGTAAAAAGATAAATTGCTATTATAATTGCCCATAAATATTTTTCTTCGACAGGAAAAACAGGATGATAGATGCAAACAAATGGCTCTCCAATCAGGTAGAATACAAGACGAGTTCTTAAAAGAGATGCAGCTGAAGTCTGATAGGAAACTCAGAGAAGGCAAAAAACTACTCTCTGGGGTTCCAGGGAGAGTTTTATGGAAGGGATTGCTGCTGAAATTTGGTCAGTGTCTCTGTTTGGGATATGAATATATAGAGATGTTGGTGATGGTCCCTGCATGCTGAGTAGGTAGTACAAATAAATACATAGAACTATGAAAAGCTCTGGGGCAAGGATGTGAGCTGTGAGAGCAGGAGTTCAGTTAAATGCAAGCATTGAATGAGGAAAGAAATGTCTGTCATTTGTGAAGCACATGTTCATTGTGTTGTAATATGTATTAGGCAAATGCCTCTTGCTCTGGAAGGTACATTTGTATGGATGGTTTCTTTTTTAAAGTAATTTTTATTGGAGTATAGTTGTTTTACAATGTTGTTAGTTTCCGCTGGGAAGCAAAATGAATCAGTTACATGTATACATATATCTCCACTTTTTTGGATTTCCTTCCCTTTTAATTCACCACAGAGCACTGAGTAAAGTTCCTTATGCTATGCAGTAGGTTCTCATTGGCTATCTATTTTAATGATAAACATAGTAGTGTAGCATGGATGGCTTTCTCCCTGGCCATCAGACTCAGTCAGTTCTGTTGATAAATTCTTGCTTAGGTAGTGACTGCAATAATCCTTGAGTAACATAGCCCTCACCAGTCCTGATAGAATGTCAAATGTTCAAAAGAAAAACCCAAGTACCTATTAAATCATCAAATGCCTTTGCATGTTTATGAAATCAGATGAAAGCCAATTTCTACATTAAAGGAAATCTGCTTCTCTGTACTTGGTTGGGGTTGTAAGGAGAGATTACTGTGCTTTCCTAAGAAGGTTAAGCTGTCATCTCGTTAAATGTGGACTTAAAATAATGCTGCCAAAGCAGCTGCCTCTTGTGATTGATGATGATGATGATGGATGATGATAGTTTTGAAATCAGTTTTGCAGGGCAAATTGCTTTTTTTCCTTCCTCTTTGGCTGATGTTGAAGTTTGGATTGGGGATTTCTTGTCATATTAGGTATTTTTTTGATTAAATGGAATATTGCTAAGAACTGTATTCTCTTTGATAAAACGGCTCTAAAACTGAGCTGTGGTGTGAAATATAATGAGTTATTCTGTATGCATTAGTTGAGTGAAAACAGTTATTCTGGGCTTTGCAGTATCTTCCATGGTGAGTCCTGTTTGGGGGAACAAATAGCAACCCAAGTGTAGACAGAGAAATGGCAGAAAGTGTAGCACTTTTAAGATATGATAGTAGCATGCCTGCCTTATTAGGTCTTCAGAGAATGTTGACACACATGAGTGTTCAATGTTCTCCTCATATCCGTTGAAGAGTCAAACACTGGTCCCCTCTTCTTGGATTGCTCTTCCCCCCAGATATCTGCATGTTTGGTTCCCTTGAAGTAAAGTGGCTCAGTCGTGTCCGACTCTTTGTGACCCCATGGACTGTAGCCTACTAAGCTCTTCTGTCCATGGAATTTTCCAGGCAATAGTCCTGGAGTGGATTGCCATTTCCTTCTCCAGGGGATTCTGCTCAAATATTTTCCCATCAGAGCGACTTTCCTGGACCATCATCTCTGGAAAACTCTCTATACCTCCTCCGTTTCTTCACTGCTGCATAGCACTTTTCACCACCTGAAATGGTATGCTTGTTTGTTTATGGTCTTTGTCCAAGCACGTAAGCTGCATCAGAGCAGAGACTGAACAGTTTGGTGCTATAAACTGAATGGCTGCACGGTTTTCAGGCCTGTAATAGGCACAGCATTAATAATTGCTAAATGATTAGCTGGATGCATTTTTATCTTTGGCACAGAGGGGGCTAAATAAAGTTCTAAAGACAGTTTAGAAAAATAGTTAATATTTAGTTCCAGAGCCAAACTCAGGAATTTTGGTTTATTAACCCAAGTTACTTTAAATAATAGGGGCAGTAAAGAACCCTGAAAGGGAAGTGAAATATTTCCTTACTTGCATCTAGAACATTTCCATACCTCATCATATTCTTGACAAAAGGAATCAAATTTGTTTATACAAAATCACTGGTAACCACTATTCTATATCATTCCATTGTGCAAGCCCAAGAGGACACTGGTTCAAAAATGCCATTTTCAAAAAGGAAAAGAAAACAAAACATACCCCCCTCCCCAAATATTTTTTAAAGACCAATAACATTTATATATATTGGGTAAACATGATCAATCAAAGCTTTACAAGCTTATGTGGGCTGCTTCCTTAACAAATGTGTTTTTTGCCTTGGTCATTCAGCATACCTGGAAGTTTAGATGATAAGCTTGAGCACTCTCTTAGGTTAACATTAAAATAGCCAGTTGGTGCATTTGTTGACGGAAAACCTTGTTAAGGTGGCAGGACAACATGTATTCTCCTGACACCACCACATAGCATATCGTAGCCCATTGATATTTGTGTTGGCTGGATGTGGTGAAATCCAGCTTTGAGAAGAGGATTTGTTGTAATGGAGAAACGAGGTTATGTATGGAACAAGCGAAGAGGCAGATGGTGAAAGTATTCCCTTGAGCCCTCCTAATGCGTGGGGAATTTTCTAATGGGACTGAAAATATTAGTTGCTGAAAACACAGTCATCTGCTGTTTTAAATAAAATACCTTAAAAATTTTCAGAGGGCCTTCGATAGCCAAGATACAGGTAGCTGCTGTCACAGCACTATTTGGAGGCATCGATGAACAGTATTGTGCAGGAGGTAAAGAAGTATTGTGAAAAATGGAAAGTTGAATGATGAAAGCTTGTGGTCTTACAACCCGAGAGGGCTGCGCAGATAGGGCCTACTGCAGAGTGGTCCAGATCATGACTGGTGTCTCATGACTGCAAATGTCATTTGCTTCTCAGATCAGTTAGTGCTACTGAAAAGAGGGCAAGTAGATGGCAGGAGAAGACAGACCCATGTATTTATTATTATTATTATTATTTGTGTGTGTGTATGGTTGAATTGGTAGGGCTGGGGCAAGGGATCTAGCTTATAGGATGAAGTTAAGACATTGGTTGAGGTTCATAAGAACAGTGAGTGTGGACAGCAGCATAGATTGGGCAAGGAATTGAATGGAGAGGGAAGAGGGGCCGTGAAGAAGTACACAAATGAGATCCAACGAGTCAGAGGGAAATGGGAAAAACAGAAACCTTTGACCTCGAAAGTCAGAGAGTGGGAAAAACTGTCCCATCGTTGTATGACTTTGGATTCCACTCACAGTTCTCTTGTCATAGATGTTTTCTTTTGAAAAAAACAAAAAACTAAAATCCTACTTTTACCGCTATAATGAGTGTTGTTATTGGACCCCACTTTTAGATATTTTCTTCTTTTAAGATTCCTGTAGAGGGATTTTGTATCATTTTCTCTGTCTACTTTAGCTGGGATGTATGCCAAAGATGGAATTTAAAATAAGCCATATTTTAGTATCTCCTAATCCCTTTCCTTTTTCATACTGTTCATACTGTTCATCTCACTTGCTAGTAAAGTAATGCACAAAATTCTCCAAGCCAGGCTTCAGCAATACATGAACCATGAACTCCCTGATGTTCAACCTGGTTTTAGAAAAGGCAGAGGAACCAGAGATCAAATTGCCAACATCCACTGGATCATGGAAAAAGCAAGAGAGTTCCAGAAAAACATCTATTTCTGCTTTATTGACTATGCCAAAGCCTTGGACTGTGTGGATCACAATAAACTGTGGAAAATTCTGAAAGAGATGGGAATACCAGACCACCTAACCTGCCTCTTGAGAAATCTGGATGCAGGTCAGGAAGCAACAATTAAAACTGGACATGGAACAACAGACTGGTTCCAAATAGGAAAAGGAGTGCGTCAAGGCTGTATATTGTCACCCTGCTTATTTAACTTTTATGCAGAATACATCATGAGAAACGCTGGACTGGAAGAAGCACAAGCTGGAATCAAGATTGCCGGGAGAAATATCAATAACCTCAGATATGCAGATGACACCACCCTATGGCAGAGAGTGAAGAGGAGCTAAAAAGCCTCTTGATGAAAGTGAAAGAGGAAAGTGAAAAAGTTGGCTTAAAGCTCAACATTCAGAAAAAGATGATCCTGGCATCCAGTCCCATCCCTTCATCGAAAATAGATGGGGAAATAGTGGAAACAGTGTCAGACTTTATCTTTTTGGGCTCCAAAATCACTGCAGTTGGTGACTGCAGCCATGAAATTAGAAGACGCTTACTCTTTGGAAGAAAAGTTATGACCAACCTAGATAGTGTATTCAAAAGCAGAGACATTACTTTGCCGACTAAGGTCCGTCTAGTCAAGGCTATGGTTTTTCCTGTGGTCATGTATGGATGTGAGAGTTGGACTGTGAAGAAGGCTGAGCGCCGAAGAATTGATGCTTTTGAACTGTGGTGTTGGAGAAGACTCCTGAGAGTCCCTTGGACTGCAAGGAGATCCAACCAGTCCATTCTGAAGGAGATCAACCCTGGGATTTCTTTGGACGCGTGATGCTAAAGCTGACACTACAGTGCTTTGGCCACTTCATGTGAAGAGTTGACTCATTGGAAAAAACTCTGATGCTGGGAGGGATTGGAGGCAGGAGAAGAAGGGGACAACCGAGGATGAGATGGCTGGATAGCATCATGACTTGATGGACGTGAGTCTGAGTGAACTCCAGGAGATGGTGATGAACAGGGAGGCCTGGCGTGCTGCGATTCATGGGGTCGCAGAGTCGGACATGACTGAGCGACTGAACTGAACTGAACTGAATCCCTTTCCAGGGATATGTATACCTCCCCAAAATGTTTACAGTGTGGGTTTTGAATCTCATAGTGGTAAGATGGCTTTTGTGACAAAATGAGATATCTAGTCATTGGCCCTTGTAATTTAGCTTTCTTATATATAAAACTACATTAATTTCTATGTGGATAATTTAGAATATAAGCTTTTAATTTCATGGGGGAAACTTAGATTTGAAAGGACTTGAGAGCATGTACTACTCTTTCATTCATACACCAGGAATAAGAAGAATGAGTCCTTGTTTTCCTTTAAATAGCATGGCTAATTTATAGCAAAATGGGATTCAAACCCAGGTTTTGGTACCATCACCTCAGTGCCCTTTGTCACAAGGAGAGAAGAATGCAGGATTCAAGAGCATAGGCTCTGAAGTTAAATAGAATGACTTTAAGTTTCAGCTGTCACCTCTGTTATCTGTTATCTGTGTAACCTTGGTCAAGATATTTACCCTGTAACCTTGCACTTCATCTGTAACATAGGGTTGATAATAATGTTTGACTTATGAATTTGATTTGAATGGGACAATGAAATAAGGTTTAGCACAATACCTGCAGAGTCTTCGAAAATATTCAATATATGACAGTCCATCTGTATCAGACTTTTATTGCTGTATGAAAAATGACCATGGATTTAAACATTTTTAAAATAATCAATATTTATTATCTCATAAGTTCCATGGGCCAGAAGTCCAGCATGGTTTAGCTGAGCTGTTTGCTCAGGGTTTCATAATGCTGAAATGGAAGTATCAGCTGGCCAGGTCCTCGTCTGGAGACTGAATTATCAAAATAACTGTTTCCAAACTCCTTCAGATTGGTGGCAGCATCTCTTCGGTTGCAGCTGTGAAACTGAGATCTGGGTTCCTTGTCTGAGTAGCTTTCTGTCAGTCAGGACTGTTGTCAGGCTCAGAGGCTGCCCTCAGCCCTTGCCACATGGTGCTGTTCATAAGTACCTTACAATACAACAGCTCCCTTCTTCATATTAAAGACGGCACTCTCTACGACTTCACGTCTCTTCCTTCAGGGAGGGGGCCTGTCACTTTGTTTCTATCTCAGTAGGTCAAGATTCTAAGAGAATCTCCCTTTGGAATAACTCGAAGCCCAGTGATGTGGAACCGTAATCCAGTCACAGTAGTCGTATAAGGTGATGTAATGACAGGAGTGACGTCTGTCATACTCATGACTTGATTCATAGGGAAGAGATTACAGAAGTTATGTACACCAAAGGGCAGGATCTTGGGGACCATCACAGATTTCTGTATTCTTCAGAGAACTATTATCATTAATTTTCACTAATTATTCTTTTTTTTACATTAAATTTTATTTATTTTTTAATTTTACTTTACAATACTGTATTGGTTTTCTTTTCATCATTATATACTTCTGAGGTCATGATGCTTGAGAGCTCCGTAATTAAAGGTAACAGTGGGAAATAAAAGTAACAACTATTTTGGAACTTTTGCCTGAGAAATGATTTGCAGTATAGCTTTCTCTTTTCATTTCAACTTAGTTTTGGATTGCATAACCATATGCCCCCAAATCTATTATAATCTTATTACCTTATAAAGTCCAAAATAAAGACACAAGTAGACACTGATTATGGAAACCCAGAACATAATGCTTAGTTGTCAATATAATCCCTAATTATTTAAAATAGAAACTTTCATTGATTTTGTTCTTGTTCTAATTAATAGAAGAAAATAAATTGTATTAAAAGAATAATTAATAGTATCACCTGTAACTATTACTTCTAAATCTGAGGAGAAATTCTGCTTACAATGCTAACGTTGCCTTGTCATCTATTTATATAGTGTCATTATCTCAGTATCTTTAGAATTCCAAATAGGGGTATCTTATTACTTGCCATAGAAAAGAAGCTAATGAAAAACAAATCCTCCTGACCAGTTATTAAAATGTATTTTCTGTTCTAGAAGCTCTGTCGTTAATTTCCTGGTACACCTTGAATGTGCCACAAGCAATTTGTAATGGCATCAATTAACATTTGGGAAGTAGAGCATAGCCATCTAGGATATTAAATATTTGCTCCAGGAATGCTAATAAAATATGGTGACTTTCTGTTCTTGAAGTATTTTTTAATGGAAACGGTAAAGTTAAGGGGTACTAAATAAATGAAGGAGTATCTCTTTTGATCATTTTGCTCAATTCTGATTTTTGTGTTCCCATTTGATTCTGATCATTCTCACTTCAAGGTCCAGGTCCTTGGATAGAGTGTTCTCAGGGTTCCATCACTAATGGTCCTTAGAAAATATGTCCTTGCTCAAATAAGTCATTTAAGGGGATTTGGTAATAAATGCAAAGAATGAATTTGCCTTTCCTTCTGCTTCCTCGAAGGGCCACTGCCATTTCTGTTTTAGGGGATTTTTGAATAGCCAGGAAATGAATTATTTAATTTAGCACTAGTTATAAAATACTATGTAATCTCTTCTCTTAAAGTGACATGTTGGCAAAAACTACTGTAATACTTTAAAGAAATTGAGTTAGTACTACTAATTTTTCTTGATTTGTAATATTGATAAATTATAGAAGCAGGTTTTATATTTTTTTGTACGTTATATACCATGGATTCCATTGAAAGCTAAAGTTGGTATAGATTTTGAAGGAGCATAAATATTAAAAAGGAGACTATTTGCCCATTGTAACTAGTTGTCTAGTTGATATATTTTTAAAATTCAACATTTTATATAGTAAAAACCATTAAGAAAGTGAGCATATCAAACTATTTCATTGATTTGATTTGATTTTGGCCCAACTTAATTCAAATAATCTCAATATAGATGGCATTGTAACCTCTGATGATTTCTACACAAATTATACATTCATATGTGTATAGGAAGGGGAATACTGGTAGGCATAGAGTAGGTACTAGACACATACTGATATAATGAATGGATTATACTTATTAAAGACAACAGTTGCTAATGAAGTTACTGAATCAATTTTTTCCTTCAGTGTGGTTGAATGGTAAAGATACTCTGATGAGGTTTTCTATTATAACAATACAGGAAGTCATGTTGAAAATAAAATGGTCTTATTTCCAAATGAATCTTTAGCAAAACATTTAAGTGTTTAAGTTAAATTTTTACATTTTTGTGTATCTCTTTTGGGACCTTATTATTGCTGTGTTATTAATAATTTATAGCAGTTTGGTATTTTGAAAACATGCTTCTATGCATTCACGCCCAAGGTAAGAGAAACCCAAGTAAGATGGTAGGTGTTGCAAGAGAGCATCAGAGGGCAGACACACTGAAACCATACTCGCAGAATACTAGTCAATCTAATCACACTAGGACCAGGGCCTTGTCTAACTCAATGAAACCAAGCCATGCCTGCAGGGCAACCCAAGGCGGGCGGGTCATGGTGGAGAGGTCTGACAGAACGTGGTCCACTGGAGAAGGGAATGGCAAGCCACTTCAGTATTCTTGCCTTGAGAACCCCATGAACAGTATGAAAAGGCAAAATGATAGGATATCAAAAGAGAATCTCCCCAGGT
>SJYX01022457.1:194892-229864 GCA_006410675.1 Oreotragus oreotragus
GGGACCTTATTATTGCTGTATTATTAATAATTTATAGCAGTTTGGTATTCTGTAAACATGCTTCTATGTATGTGTCAATAATGATAAGAACTACCGTCTACTTTTCCCTTACTTTTTAAATATTTCCATTGATTATGTTCCATACATATGAACAAGAAAAAGGGGGGAAAAATGTCAAGGTGTTAATTGGAAGTGAAAAAATATTGCTTTGTAACAATGATCAAATTATAGAACTTCACTTTGATTTTACTTTGTAGCTTTTATAAAATATGTTCTATTTTTCTGTGTTAAATTGTAAATTTAACATGGGTGATTAAAGGCATATCTACTAGGAAACTTAACTGACATACTTGAGTAAGGGGATAAAAATGCTGAACCTCTTTAGGTACATATTGGCTTGATAATTTGATGATTGAGGAGTCTTTCAAAGCATTTCTACTTATTCCTAAAGTCATCAATATTGTTGATGTCTAAAGACTTCAGAAAAAAAAAGATTATCTTAATTATTTATTGCTTCTTTCTTTGTCAGGGTATTTGATTTCCTTATGTAGATTTTAAGCTGTTATGTTAGTTAATTTAATTTTTAGTTTTGTGTTTTAGAGGCTGTTGTATTCACAAAAACATAGCAGATAATATATTCAAAGCACAAAGGGAAAAAAAACATATTTAGTAATTACTTTTAGTAAATAAATGGCTGTTAAAAATTATGTAAGATTCAGTGAGCATTCTTAGTGTCTAAAATTACCAGTTTGGTTTTCTTTTAATTAAAGTTGATCAAGGTGACTAGATTCTAAATCTCCTGTGTAGTTTGTGCTATGTAATTATTCTAAGTATATTGAAGAATTTGATTCTTTTGTCAGTGTTTTTTTTAATTAATTAATTTTTTAATTGAAGGATAATTGCTTTACAGAATTTTGTTGTTTTCTGTCAAACCTCAGCATGAATCAGCCATAGGTATACATATATCCCCTCCCTTTTGAACCCTCCTCCCATCTCCCACCCCAACCCACTCCTCTAGATTGATACAGAGCCCCTGTTTGATTTTCCTGAGACATTCAGCAAATTCCCATTGGCTATCTATTTTACATATAAGTTTCCTTGTTACTCTCTCCATACATCTCACCCTCTCCTCCCCCACCACATATCCATAAGTCTATTCTCTATGTCTGTTTCTCTGTCAGTGTTTTTTAAGTGTTTAAACTACTTCCATTTCTGCTGCATTATTTTTTTCTGCCTGTAAGATTGAACAGTAACTTTATTTCAGATAGAAGTAGGCTTATTTCCTTTAAAAATTTATTTCTGAGGGGGTTGGTTAATGGTATTTATAAGAAATGAGATCAGAAATTCAAGTGATACAATATTTTAGTAATAAAGGAAAACAATCAATATTCTGCCATATGATCTGTACCCCAATTCTAGAATATTTTTCTCTCTCCTTTGATAAATTCGCTACTAAAGAGCTCTGCTCATGAATTCTTATTTAATTGAATTATTTCCTTGAAGCAGAACACAACTTGCTACTATTAATCTCTTCCTCAGTGGAATCAGTATGACCATAATGTGCCAAGATTTCTTAATAATTTAACATTTCCCATTATATCTGCATAGCTGATAGACATCTTGTTACTTTCTGATATTCTGATTCAGAAGTTTCATTGAGTATTGCAAAAAGATCATTTCTTATGTGTCAGTAGGCATTTGAAAAGTTATTTCCTAATAAGTAAGAAGTAGGCCTAGATAGTTGTTAGATGAAATACTTTACTTTAGGATGAAATATTGCTTAAGAAAACAGTGGGAGAGTTTTCCTTTTAAATCATCTGCTCAATGCACTTTATTTGCTTATGTTTGTAAACTCACCAACCGTACTATAATTGACTTTGAACTTCCTGGGTCAAAATCCTGTATTTAATAATTCAATTCAGTGTGTTTCTCACATCATTTCTGGAAACTGTAATCTTTGTCTTCACAGATATTTTGAATTAGCATCTCATGTCTTACTCTTATTTCCTGGCCCTTAAATTTTTTTAATTTTGGATTACTTTTTATTCATATATTGATTTGCTCATTTCCCTCATTGAAATGTGGATTTTGAGGGCAGAGACCTTGTCCATTTCACCCACAGTTGTTTCCCAGATCCTCTGGGTCATGTTGGGCATAGGAGGGTTTCTGAAAAATTATATATGTACAGGTATACCACATGATGCCATAATCTTCATTTTCTGAATTTTGAGCTTTAGGCCAACATTTTCACTCTCCTCTTTCACTTTCATCAAGAGGCTTTTTAGGTCCTCTTCACTTTCTGCCATAAGAGTGGTGTCATCTGCATATCTGAGGTTATTGATACTTCTCCTGGCAATCTTGATTCCAGCTTGTGCTTCTTCCAGCCCAGCGTTTCTCATGATGTACTCTGCATATAGGTTAAATAAACAGGGTGACAATATACGCCTTGATGTGCTCTTTTTCCTATTTGAAACCAGTCTGGTGTTCCATGTCCAGTTCTAACTGTTGCTTTCTGACCTGGTCCCATCACTTCATGGGAAATAGATGGGGAAACAGTGGAAACAGTGTCAGACTTTATTTTTGGGGGCTCCAAAATCACTGCAGATGGTGATTACAGCAATGAAATTAAAAGACGCTTACTCCNACTCTGCATATAGGTTAAATAAACAGGGTGACAATATACGCCTTGATGTGCTCTTTTTCCTATTTGAAACCAGTCTGGTGTTCCATGTCCAGTTCTAACTGTTGCTTTCTGACCTGGTCCCATCACTTCATGGGAAATAGATGGGGAAACAGTGGAAACAGTGTCAGACTTTATTTTTGGGGGCTCCAAAATCACTGCAGATGGTGATTACAGCAATGAAATTAAAAGACGCTTACTCCTTGAAACAAAACTTATGACCAGCATGTTTAAAAGCAGAGACATTACTTTGCCAACAAAGGTCCGTCTAGTCAAGGCTGTGGTTTTTCCAGTGGGTCACGTATGGATGTGAGAGTTGGACTGTGAAGAAAGCTGAGCACCGAAGAATTGATGCTTTTGAACTGTGGTGTTGGAGAAGACTCCTGAGAGTCCCTTGAACTGCAAGGAGATCCGACCAGTCCATTCTGAAGGAGATCAGCCCTCAAATTTCTTTGGACGGGATGATGCTAAACCTGAAACTCCAGTACTTTGGCCACCTCATGCGAAGAGTTGACTCATTGGAAAAGACTCTGATGCTGGGAGGGGTTGGGAGCAGGAGGAGAAGGGGACGACCAAGGATGAGAAGGCTGAATGGCATCACGGACTCGACGGATGTGAGTCTGAGTGAACTCCAGTGGTTGGTGATGGACAGCGAGGCCTGGTGTGCTGCGAATCATGGGGTCGCAAAGAGTCAGACACGACTGAGCGCCTGAACTAAACTGATAACACATGATACAGCTTCCTGTGTGACTCAGTGATAAAGAATCCACCTCCAATGCAGGAGATGCAGGGACTGGAAATCGATCCCTGGGCAGGGAAGATCTCCTGAAGGAGGAAATGCCAACTACTCCAGGATTCTTGCCTGGAGAATTCCGTGGACAGAGGAGCTTAGCGGGCTGCTGTGCAAGGGGTTGCAAAAGAGTCAAACACAACTTAGCAAAGAAATTAACAACAACAGGAAACTAAATTATGGTAACTATTATTATGCATCACGCTCTGTGGTCATTAACATCACAGCAGGTATTTATAGTGTACACTGAAATTTTTTTTTTCATGTATTTCATTGAGTTCTTAAACCTGAGGCACAGATACTATTATTCAAATGAAGAAATGAAGACTTGCTGCTGCTGCTGCTGTTGCATCGCTTCAGTCGTGTCCAACTCTTTGCGACCCCATGGACTGCAGCCTACCAGGCTCCTCCATCCATGGGATTTTCCAGGCAAGAGTACTGGAGTGGGGTGCCATTGCCTTCTCCGAAATGAAAAATTAGGTTATATAATTCAACCAAAGGTTTACTGTAACAGGTAGCTGATTATTCAGTGATTATTTATTCTCTATGAATTTCATACTTTGAATTCAGACCCCTTGATTTTAGCTACTCCTGCACACATTCTCTTCCTTGCTCCCATGTCTTTATGGGATCTATTTATGTGTTAGCTCAGGAACCTGAACCTGGTTTTTTAAGTCAGTGTGTGAACACAAGTTAGAACATCACTAACTAGATGATAAGAGGGGGTGGTGGGGAGAGACCGGTGAAAGTTGTCTCTAATGTTGATGATAACAAATAATATTTGGACAGTGATTTATGTTTTATAAAGAGCACTGCATATAAATTCTCTTTGAGTAATCATCCTGTGACAAGTTGGTCAACTAGGCTCTCTGTTGAAAATGTGAAGCCTCCATCTGGTGGGTGAGAGGCAGGCCTGGGATCCAAATCTCGGTGTTTTCTTTCTCCTGTGTTGCACTGTGGTACCTGCAGGTAGTTCCCTTTTCCCACACCTCTCTTCTGTTTATCCCTTAGTTTTGGGAACCTCACTTTATTATTTTCAAGCTTTTTTGTTTTGGTCACCAAGCTTTCCCACAGTTTCTACAGATCATTGGACTTTTGTAATTTTTCTGAAATATACACCGAAGGAAGAGACTTGTCTTTAGTTTCTGTTTGTTTATTTGTTTGTTTTTGTTGTTCTTAAAAAAGTTGTAGAGTTATGGGCCTAAGTTTCTCATCCGCAGATAGCAGTTCACTTACTGTACCACACCATGTGGCTGTAGGATTAAATCAGGGTTTCTCAGCCTCAGCTACTGACATTCGGGGCCAGACAGTTCTTTGTGGGAGTATGCCCTGCACTTTGAAAGGTTTGTCAGTAACCTCTACTCTGTAGCACCTTCCTAGCTGTGACACCAAAACTGTCTTTGTGTGTGTGTGTGCAGTCATGTCTGACTCCATGTGACCCCATGGACTGTAACCCTCCAGGTTCCTCTGTCCATGGGATTTCCCAAGCATGGATACTGCAGTGGGTTGCCATTTTCTACTCCAGGAAAGATGTCTTCAGGCAATGCCAAAATTTTTACCTTTCGCAAAATTGCCCCCAGTTGAGAATGTATGGATTAAAGTGAGATAATGAGTGAGAAATTGTTTTGTAAATTTTGAAGCACTCTTTAAGTTCAAGGTGTTACTGGAATGAACTTTAAGAACAGTAAAGGTTCACTGAGGTGGATGAGATAAGCAGGTGAAAGAGAAAGCAGTGCACGCACATTAAGAACTAAAGTTGGGCCCCTGCTGTTAATGCCTTGTGAAAACTCTGCTCACTCAGATGCCTGCTATAAATCCTTGCTTTTGCATTATTCTAAGCAAATATTTAATATAATGTTGCCTCTTACCAGGACTTTCCATTACAGATTTAAGTTTTCATTACTTTATGGAATATTCTACAGCATATCCACCACCATACGATGAATAATTAAAACTAAATTGCAGTTGTCAAAATAAATGAGCACCACCATATTTGGAGATAGAAAAATCCCCAATTTTTTCCCACATGGTTTATTGCATATTGTTATTTCTGATTTTGCTGCTATGTGGTGACTCAAAGTTATTATTCAGAGTAAGGACATTTATGCTATATTTGTTGTGTTGAATTGAGATAATAGAAGATGCCAATTACCTTTAAAGGTCTACATGTTGGTTTGTCTACTACTCAGAGTAAAAATCTACTGGTCCTCTGAGAGCATGTTATTACTCAGGCTGTTACTATCAAGTCTGCTGATATTCACACATGAAATGTTATTAAAATGACCCATTCATACATTACCTATATTACAGTCTTCAGTGGTAGGGGTTTGAAAAAGCTGTCCAGGTGAAGCATGTGAGCATCTTCTCCATCAAGAATTTGCTACTGTTTTATTTTAATGTAACTTGATACATTTACCATCTGGATTAGAAGCTCGAACACAAACACCATCTATTCCAGGATGCAGAGAATCAGTTCAAAAATAGTATGAAATAGAGCAAATAGTGTAGGACAAGCCTGCTTCATTGCTCTTGCCTGGCTGTGGAAGTATTGCTCAGATGTGGAAGTTAGTTGTTTAATTTTCCGATAAAACTGTGTACCTTGAGAAATGGCTGGGCATCTTCCACTTGTACTTCTTTCTGTTATTGTCAGAACTGATCAACTAAATCTGCCTGAGTGTCTGTGTGTGGGATGCATGTTGAAAGCGATTTTATTTTCGCCCAGTAAGTCCCAAACATACTGTCGCCCTCATTTTACTTTCCCTCTCTCATCTTAGAGTACCTTTTGCAACTTGCCTCACAAATCACATTGTCTCTGCTTATTACGTAGACCTTTCTCCAACTGGTAAAGTGCATTTTTCCCCTCAGCAAGATTCAGTTTTCCTCTTACTTATTCCCTATATGTTTCCTTTCAGTTTTAATGTGAAAATTGCAAATATATTTCTAACCCCTTCTGTACAACACTTTCCATTTATTGAAAACTCAGGCAATATAAAGTCATTTAGAAGGGACACCTAAAAAGTTTCATCCATTATTTCACTGTGTAGCTTCAACTGAACCAGTTTTTCCAGATAATTTTTTTTTCATTTTTTGCAGTTTCATCATCATATAATTCAGGAAAATAAAAGCTTTTTTTTTTCAGATTCATTTTGTGCAGCACAGTTTCTGACTAACGAAAAACTGCCACAGCCCACTTAGTCTTTCCTGCAATTTTATGAAAGGGTTTTATGTAAGAGAATGAAAATCCTCATGCTGAACTAAGGCAAGCAACCCATTTAGGCCCTGAGTGAAGAGAGGGTTTTATTAGCTTGGACTTGTCTTATAATCTCTCTGTGCCATGTTCTTCTAATTAAAATGAAAATTGTGTCATCTGTCTTCCTGAGCAGAGGATTTTTGAGTTTACATATGTGAGATATGCAAAGGTGTGAAATACTTTAGCAGTTCCATGATGATTTTACTTTACAAATGCATTTTCAGAAATTTTTCTGGTAACTATACCATCAGATGCATTAGAACTTTAACATATCTTCTTCATACAGCTTTAGGTAGAGTTAGACTTGGCTACAAGAGAAAGAAAATCCATAATCGCAGAGACTTAAATGATGTAAAAGTTGATAGTTGTTTTATTCTTCCAGTGAAAGTAGAAAATCCAAAGTGGTCGCAGTGTTGCAAGATGTTAGTGATCCAAGCTTTGTCAGACATTGTCCTTACCTTCGTGATTGGGGATGGAGCTTTGGTGTCATAGGTATGTTTCAAGCAACATAATAGTAAAAGGAAAAGATATTTTGGCTTAAAGAAAGTTCCCAATATTTGCTATATGACTGCTCTGGTTCGTCCCGTGGATCAGCACTTAGTTATATGGTCATGTGCGTGACTTCAAAGAAGACTTGAAGATATAGTTCTTCTTGTCATCCTGTGCTCACCCAGCTAAAATTTCTATCTTATGGAAGAGAAAAAGACAAGCAGTAATTTTCCCACAAATGTTAATTTTAATATATCCTTCACTGGAAAATATTGCTAAGTAGATTGTGAACTACATGTGGAGAGGGACTAGTATAATATAATTTTGTGTTACCTGTCTTACTGTAACACCAAAGCAATGAACAGTTGTTGAAAATGTGAATTAAGAGAGTATTTTAATGTGAAATATGACATAAAAGGAGACTGATTTTTTCGTTTGATACAGTTGTACTCAATTGTCATTCTTTCAGTAAAGAACATCTTAGGTGCTAAGTATTGTAGTCAAATTACGGTAGTTTTTCTCATACTGGTAACTGTGATGCAACCATTTATCAAGGCCTTTTGTGGAAAATTGGTAAATTTTAAATCTCTTCAAGAAGATTAGAGATACCAAGGGAACATTTCATGCAAAGATGGGCTCAATAAAGGACAGATATGGTGTAGACATAACAGAAGCAGAAGATATTAAGAAGAGGTGGCAAGAATACACAGAAGAACTGGACAAAAAAGAGCTTCATGACCCAGATAATCACGATGGTGTGATCACTCAACTTGAGCCAGACATCCTGGAATGTGAAGTCAAGTGGGCCTTAGAAAGCATCACTACGAACAAAGCTAGTGGAGGTGATGGAATTCGAGTGGAGCTATTTCAAATCCTGAAAGATGATGCTGTGAAAGTGTTGCACTCAATATGCCAGCAAATTTGGAAAACTCAGCAATGGCCACAGGACTGGAAAAGGTCTGTTTTCATTCCAATCCCAAAGAAAGGCAATGCCAAAGAATGCTCAAACTACTGCACAATTGCACTCATCTCACATGCTAGTAAAGTAATGCTCAAAATTCTCCAAGCCAGGCTTCAGCAATATGTGAACCGTGAACTCCCTGATGTTCAAGATGGATTTAGAAAAGGCAGAGGAACCAGAGATCAAATTGCCAACATCCGCTGGATCATGGAAAAAGCAAGAGAGTTTCAGAAAAACATCTATTTCTGCTTTATTGACTGTGTGGATCATAATAAACTGTGGAAAATTCTGAAAGAGATGGGAATACCAGACCACCTAATCTGCCTCTTGAGAAATCTGTATGCAAGTCAGGAAGCACCAGTTGGAATTGGACATGGAACAACAGACTGGTTCCAAATAGGAAAAGTAGTACACCAAGGCTGTATATTGTCACCCTGCTTATTTAACTTATATATAGAGTACATCATGAGAAACACTGGACTGGAAGAAACACAAGCTGGAATCAAGATTGCCAGGAGAAATATCAATAACCTTAATGTCCTAGGGTCCGATTATTTAAATATTTAATTTATTGAGCTCTGTTGCTGAAGGATATATAATGCCTACTGTACAAACTGATTCACTGGTAAAGAACAGCTCTGCTGTTTTGAGTTTCCTAGAAATGTCATAGTATTGGAGACGTCTCAGAAGATTACTGGAGTGTTCTCTGCGGGGGAAGGTCATTTGTGGTAGCAACAGCTCCCACCACAGTCACACAGTATGCTTGGATTGAGGTTTTTAGGTACCAAAGGAGCATGGGGTCTCTGGTACTGAGACTGAAGAGAAAATTCCTGCAATTTTTTTTTTATGGTTCCTCAAATATAATCACACAGTAGAGGGATATACTTATTCTTATAGGATTTTAAAGGGTAGTCAATTAAGAATTAAATGCATTTATTGTCATGGGTCTGTCTTGTCTCAAAGAAACAAAGATGTTGCCAGGGGAATTTCCCTTTCAGGGATGTAAACAGCTTGTGATGAGTGAACTTTGCCTGTGTCTCAAAGATACCATTCCATTCACCTTCTTTCCCGGCTCGTGTGCCAAACATTTCTGTCTGGTGTTGAAATGTAACGCAAGAGCCACTGAAAGAACCGTTTCCTGGGGTGACACAGCCTTTTAGGAATAAGGAGGCTTTCTTTGAATGGACCTGCATGTGTTTGTAAAAGAAGCAAAAGTTATCTCTTTTCCTCATAGGACGATGACTGTTTCAAAGAGCCATTTTCATTTCTAACAAAGAAATTCATATGTAAGACAAATCAGCAATTTCACAGCTGTTTTGTGAAATCCTGAAATGATGTGTACAAATCAAACAGGAGAGATTCATTTGGAATGAAAGAAATATTTGGATTGCATCCCAGTTTCTAATAGGATATTGTTTTATGGTTCTACACCATTATAAATGTATGTTATACATGGCAATCCTATCTCATCTATGGCTCATGAACTTTATGAGAAAGTGACAGTTTGAAAGCATAGGGTTTTAGAATTGGCTGAAATTGTTTGCTATTCCAGTTCCTTTCCCTACTTTCTCATTCTTAATTGATCTTGCTGAACTCTCTCCAATACATTCCTCAACAGCTATGTGAAAACACCCATTGCTTCCTAAGGTAACCTATTAGATTTTTGGAGAGTATTAGATTTTCTTATGTACATTGAAAAATCACCACTTTATTGGTTTTGAGTTTGCTAACTGGACTTACATAGGAGCAAAGTTTTCCATGTTACAAGTAACAGTTCTTGTGTATTTATATATTGTTATCTTGTCCTCTGGACCCTTTTGACTCTCAGGTTGGAATTGTAGTGGTGTAGGCAGTGGCACCCCACTCCAGTACTCTTGCCTGGAAAATCCCATGGACAGAGGAGCCTTGTAGGCCACAGTCCATGGGGTCGCAAAGAGTCGGACACAACTGAGCGACTTCACTTTCACTTTTCACTTTTATGCATTGGAGAAAGAAATGGCAACCCACTCCAGTGTTCTTGCCCAGAGAATCCCAGGGACAGGGGAGCCTGCTGGGCTGCCGTCTGTGGGGTCGCACAGAGTCGGACATGACTGAAGTGACTTAGCAGTAGCAGTAGCAGGGGGTGATAAGTGGTCATATTCAAGGTATGTAGCAGCAGTAGTTTTCTTTCCTTTTTTTAAGTTAGAGGATGATTGCTTTACAATGTTGTATTGATTTCTCCTATACAACAGTGTGAAAGAGCCATAGGTGTACCTGTGTCCCCTCATTCTTGAGCCTCCCTCCCACCCCATCCCATCTGTCTAGGTTTTACAGAGCACTGAGCTGAGCTCCCTGTGTTACACTGCAACTTCCACTAGCTGTTTTATAGTAATGCATATATTCGAAGCAGAAGTAGTTTGAATTAGAGTCCCTAAGAACTGATGGTGGGATAGGTGTGAGCTGTGAGAGAGGAGGCTATAAATGTTTTTAGCCTGAACACATTTTCCTGTGTTCTCAACATACTAGATTTGGTATTGAAGCAAAGTCAAACTTGCATTCAGATCATTGTTCCATGATATACAGTTAGGGCTGTTCTGCAAGTCTAAGAGAATGTTTGCCAGACCTTTAAGGGCCGAATAGGGCCATAAAAGACATGCTTTGAGTTGAGACAGCAATCCTGTATATTCATTGTGGATCAAGGTTAGGTATTTAGCCCTAAGCTTTATTTTAAGCCAAAAATATACTTTTGAATGTCCAGTATTTACATGAGCATGATTCCACAGGACTTAGAATGAGACAGACCTACATAATGCACCAGGGGGTGCCTTTTCAGTCTAGAAATATTACTTCACATTTATTGCCACTAAATTTCCGGCTATTTTGAGAGGAGGAATCTGAGTCTCTTTTATGGTACCTGTTAAACAACAGGAATACAACACATGCAGTCTGAACTCTTGTTAAATCTATAGTAAGAGTTTGCAAGTGAATTTGTTATATAAATTAGACTTTAGTTAATATGTGATATATCTAAATCTATATAGCTGTATCTGTAAGGGAGGAAAATAAAGAACTAGTCTTAACACATTTCAATCTCTTTATAATATTTTACAGTTCCCTTACTCCTTTATCATCCATGGGCAGGCAAATACCATCATGCCTTAAATTCAAGTGTGTAGGAGATAGGAGACAGAGATCTTAAGTTTATTTCAACAATTTAACTTTTGTCTTGAGGGTAAGAAACAATAGGTTCTTTCCTGTTTATTCATGCAGAGAGGAAATCAGCTGGCTAACTACTTTGTGATAAACAGTTTTCTCCACGTGTCCACAAGGTAGTGGAGAAATCTTAGTGCCACTAAGACAAATTAACTAAATAGGCGTCTTTCTAAATGTCTGATGCATTAGTTGCCCTGCCCACAATAGAGCTGGGCTGCCTTGAGAAATAAACCCAAACTGAATTCCAAATGTGAATGTGTGTCTCAAACTAGCCATGTTTTCAAAGGTATGCCCTTCAGACAAAAGAAGAAATAAACTGCACATTAAAAGAATTAACACTCAGAGGGCTTTGTTTAATCAGTGGTTAGTTTGGTGGTGATTGCACAAACTCACTACATTAAATTTAATCAGGGATGTTTTTGGCATGCGGGTGGCAGGCCTACTGATTAATTCATTTATATTCTGGAAATAAGATGTGTTCTATGGGATGCATTTCCACAGTCTGGCAATTCTAGAGTGTGCATCTCAGCATCTCTAAATCACTTACTTTGTTCACAATCTCAGAGCCAAAGTCTTGCTGGATGCTGGTGGCTGATTAGTGCATCAGGCTAAGAATGACAAACAGGAAATGGCACCATTTTAGTTTCCAAAGAACGCCTAAGAAACAGTTCAGATGGCTGTAAGTACTTAAGGATTTTGTTGTTACCCACTTGAAATGCGTTAAGAAGCCAATTAGGAGTGGAAAGGGAGATCATGATAAAATGAGACTCTTATACCCCCTCATAGTGAGTGAAGGTGCTGAAATTGGGTAAAAATATGTATGTCTATCATCTAATGGATTATATTAACACTGTAATTTGCGAGGTAAAAAGAGACTCAATAACTTATAAATTCCCTATTTCAAAAATAATGAAAAGGAGACTTAAAGTTAAGCGACCTTTCTTTAGACTTAAAGATAGTTTTTTTGTATCAGAACTTTGAACTGAGGAGTCCCAGTTTACTTATTAATCCTTCTTTTATGGCAAGTTTATTGTGTGTGTGTGGTAGGAGGCTGGTTTCTTAACATTTGGGGACAGAAATAAAGGAATATGTGAGATCACCCTGTATGAAAATGTCATTTAACTTTGAATGTTGGGAAAAGGACAGTGGTGCTTGCCATGACCTGTAGGAGCCCACTTAGACCAGGTCAGAGATGTTTCTCAGATGGCTCAAGGGGGACTGTAGTAGAAGATCTGTTAATGTGCACTGAGTCCATGCTCACTGACACAGTGACAAGAATATGGTTCATTGTAATCTTTTTCTAGTATTATTCATGTGATTTGCTTGGGGAAGGCTGAAGTGCACTGTGAGAGAATGAATCTTACATTACCCAGGATAATTAATTCCTTTCGTGGGCCCTGGGAAGGGGCAGACCATGGCTCACTTCCTTCTGTTTTACTCAGTTTTCATAGTCTAGCTGCCTCCTGAAATGTAAATGAGCCATTGTTACATGTATGGGCTATCAGAAATTCCTAAGTTTGTGGGCTGAAGTATTTACTGTGTCTTAAAGAATTATTTCTGAGGTTGAACAACTTTCATATTCTTTCTAGAAAGCCGAATATTAATTCAACCACTTGTAAATGTGGGGATCTCTGTGCTTTTGGTGGTATATTATAGCAAAAAGAAAGTAGATGGTAAAAAGAATATAGAGACATAGATAAAGAGACTGGACGTGTGGAAAGGTGGTGGGGGGTGCGGGTGGGAAGGGGAAGATGGGACGAATAGGGAGAATAGCATTGGCATATATACACTACCATGTATAAAACAGATAGCTAGTGGCATGCTGCTATGTAGCACAGGGAACTCAACGTGATGCTCTGTGAGGGTCTAGAGGGATGGGATGGGGATAGGGAGGGAGGGAGGTTCAAGAGGGAGAAGATATATGTATACATACAGCTAATTCACACTGTTGTATAGCAGAAACGTATACAACATTGTGAAATAATTGGATTCAAATTAAAAAAAAATTATAGATGGTAGAAGAAAAATCATAACATTTCTCAAATTGTTTTATTTATGTCTGTATGTAGTCAGCCTCTTTATACTGAACTTTCAGTCACTAGGAATAACGTGTTCCTTTCTTCCTCTTCCCCTTGAATCTCATTTACTAGATATTTTTGTTGCTAAGAGTGGAGTGTGATTGAAAGATCCTGAATTTACCCCTGAATTCTGATCTTGGACCTCCTGATAACTAAGTATATATCCTTGAATGAGCCTCAGATTTTGTGAATTTGTTCATAATTTTGAAGGAAGTAATTACATGGACTCTGTAGCCATAGTACTGAGTTCAGTTTTTGTCTCTGCAGTTACTCATTGTGGTATCTTTATCCCCTTATATAAACTCTTCTGGTATCCATTTCTTCATTTGTTAAATGGGGAGAATAATAATATCTAGGAAGGAAATGGCAACCCACTCCAGTACTCCACCCTGGAAAATTCCATGGACAGAGGAGCCTTGTAGGCCACAGTCCATGGGATCGCAAAAAGTTGGACACAACAGACCGTCTTCACTTCTTCTTCTACTTCTTCTAAGATAATAATAACACCTACATTACATGATTATTAAGAGGAAATGAGTTAATATTTGTAATGTGCTGTGTAATTATTCACCATTATTATTTTAATAGAAAAATCATTGGTTAGATTATCTTCTTAAGGAAAAGAATGGTATGATTCCAAGTAGATAGCTGATTGAGACTTCCTAGACTATCCTGATTGTATCAGTGCCTTGGAGCCAGGGCATGAAATGATCTATGAGATAATCATGTGGTGGGATCCCATCTCCAGCAAATGCATTTTTGTAGCCTTTTTTTCTTTTTTTAAACTGAAGTATAGTTGGTTTATAATTTTGGGTTAGCTTCAGGGTTTCAGGTGTACAGCAAATTGATTCAGCTATACTTACTACATATAAATCTATTTTTTACTTATTACATATAAATCTATACTTTTTTACTTATTACATAGAAATCTATTTTTTACTTATTACATAGAAATCTATTTTTTACTTATTACATAGAAATCTATTTTTTACTTATTACATAGAAATCTATTTTTTACTTACTTATTACATAGAAATCTATTTTTTACTTATTACATATAAATCTATTTTTTTTCTCGGGCTTCTCTGGTGGCCCAGACAGTAAAGAATCCTCCTGCAATAAGGGAAATCTGGGTTCAATCCTTGAATCAGGAAGATTCCCCGGAGAAGAGAGTGACTACCCATTCCAGTATCTTTCCCTGGAATATTCCATGGACAGAGGATATGTTTTTCAAGTTGTTTTCCCTTGTAGGTTATTATAAACTGTTGAGTATAATTCTCTTTACTATCTGGTAGGTTCTTGTTGGCTGTCTATTTTATATATAGCAGCGTGTATGTGTTAATCCCAAACTTCTAATTTATCCCCTACTCTGCCTTTTTCCCTTTGTTAACCATAAGTTTGTTTCTATGTCTGTGGGTTTATTTCTGTTTTGTATATGTATTCTTGCCTGGAGAATCCTGTGGATGGAGGAGCCTGGTGGGCTGCTGTCCATAGGGTTGCACAGAGTTGGACACGACTGAAGCGACTTAGCATGCATGCATGCATGCATGCATTGGAGAAGGAAATGGGAACCCACTCCAGTGTTCTTGCCTGGAGAATCCCAGGAATGGGGAAGCCTGGTGGGCTGCCATCTATGGGGTCACAAAGAGTTGGACACAACTGAAGCGACTTAGCAGCAGTAGCAGCAGCAACATATATTTATTTGTATCATTTTTTAGACTACAAATATAGACAATATCATGTGATATTTGTCTTCTTTCTGGCTTACTTCACTCACTATGATCATCTTTAAGAGCCATCTGTCCTTAACTTGAGACACTTAGTGACATCTGAACTCATTCTTAATAAGTAACTCTGTAATTCAGAATCATGTCATGTAGTTACTTTCTATATGCAACATATATTTATTTGTATCATTTTTTAGACTACAAATATAGACAATATCATGTGATATTTGTCTTCTTTCTGGCTTACTTCACTCACTATGATCATCTTTAAGAGCCATCTGTCCTTAACTTGAGACACTTAGTGACATCTGAACTCATTCTTAATAAGTAACTCTGTAATTCAGAATCATGTCATGTAGTTACTTTCTATATTAGAAACCTAAAAAATAGGTAAAAACTAATGTATTTTATGTAATACAATGAACACTAAAGTCATTAAAAAAACATGTTTTGAAGAATATGGGAATATATTCACAAAATGTTAAGTAGGGAAAAAAAAACAGGATAATAGGTTGCAAAACAATATTTCAGTATGATCCTAAATTTGTAATCATCAGAGAATATTATAATCATGAAAAATGTTATTAAAATGTTACAATCCTATGATTAGTTTTAATGAGTACTTTCTTGATTTGGCCTTAACATTTTTCAAAATGGAAACAACTTTATAGGTTTCTTTTTCTGATTGTAAAAGTAATAAAGCTCATTGTAGATATGTCAAGCAACATAGGAAAATTATAAAATCATTTACAATCTCACCTCCTCAAAGTGACCATCATTAATATTAATAACATCATCCAGATATTGTTTATGGATTTCCATATGCACTAGTTTGTTCATTTTACTTAAGTGAAGTTTGAATTATGCATTTTTTTCCTCTCAACAGTGTGTCATGCACTTTTCCATTGCCAGAATATACTGACTTTCATTATTCTAATGGTCCAGCCCACTGAATAGATGTATGACCATCTTTTCCTGATAAAAATTATGTATATATATATATATATATATATAGGGCTTCCTGGATGGTGCTAGTGGTAAAGAACCTGCCTGCCAATGCAGGAGACATAAGAGACGCAGACACGGGTTGGATCCCTGGGACGGGAAGATTCTCTGGAGGAGGGCATGGTAATCCACTCCAGTCTTCTTGCCCTGGAAATCCCATGGACAGAGGAACCTAGTGGGCCGTAATCCATAGGGTTGCAAGGAGATGGACACGACTGAAGCAGCTTAGCACACATGCACATATGTGTGTGTGCATATGTATATGTGGGGGTGTATTTTGTTCGTCTCTCATAATTAATGTACTAAAACCTATACTCTGGCATATTCTCATGCATACCAATTTGTATTACCAATAACGGTATATGCAAATATTTCTCGGCTGGTTTTTAAAAAATATCTTTATTGTTTTCATCTACTCTTACTTCAATGTCAGGTTGAATATCTTCTCATAGGTGTACACTTGAGTCCCTCATCTAGACAATGGGATTCAAATTATTCATAACATAACTGTGATCATTCATGTATTGGAAGGAATAGTTTAAGAATATCAGAAACACTTAGATAGCTTTTTTTTATTTTATTTTTTCATCACACTCCCGCCCTGGTGATTCTGGCCTTTCCCACGAGGATGAGGTTGTGAGGATGAGGTGGTGATTGGACTCCCAGTTAACACTTTGTCATATTGCCTGATGCTATCACAGAAAACCATTGGGATCGCAGTCACGGTGGGAGCTGAAGTCGTGTCGAGAGACAGATGGAACCCTATCAGGGTATCCTCTTAGGTCTTTTTTTAATTTTATTTTTTAAATTTTTATTTTTACTTTATTTTACTTTACAATACTGTATTAGTTTTGGTATATATTGACATGAATCCATCACGGGTGTACATGAACTCCCAAACATGAACCCTCCCTCCCACCTCCCACCCCACATCATCCCTCCAGATCATCCCCATACACCAGCCCCAAGCATCCTGCATCCTGCATCGAACATAGACTGGCGATTCGTTTCTTGCATGATAGTATACATATTTCAATGCTATTCTCCCAAATCATCCCACCCTCTCCCTCTCTCTCTTCTTCAGAGTCCAAAAGTCCGCTCTACACATCTGTGTCTCTTTTGCTGTCTTGCATAGAGGGTCCTTATTACCATCTTTCTAAATTCCATATATATGTGTTAGTATACTGTATTGGTGTTTTTCTTTCTGGCTTACTTCACTCTGTAAAGTAGTGTGTGAATAACAGCTTATATCTCTCTGCATCCTCAGGCATGAATGAAAATTACTTTTTACAGTATCAGTATAGGATATAAAGCCTTCTCTTAGGTTAAACTGGGAGGAAAAATAAACATTAATCTCAGTTTCCTTAGTGGTCTAATTTTTCTCCCTATCCAGTATTAGAAATCGTACAATGAACAGATTTGGAGATGCCATCCAAAAGTTGAGATTTTATTAAAGACGTTTTTTCAGAGAAACTATAGTAATAGCAGTAAACCATGATACTGTTAAATTTTCTACAAAGTTTTTCAATGACCATTTACAAGTTATTTTAACTTTATAATTGATTTTGTATAGCCTTATGAAGGCATCTAATATCTCCTTCAGTCCTGTTCTCTATTTCTTTCTCTTCCTCCTTCTTTCTGTGTGTGTGTGTCTGTCTGTCTGTCTGTCTGTCTGTCTACATGTATGTGTACATCTGTATGTATATATATAATTTTTAGATATATATGTATATATTCATGTATTTATCCAGGGCAGTGATTAAAAGCCCATTTCAGCTTTCTTTACAATGAAAACAACAGTAAGACATATCGCTTGGATGTGTCCTCTAAGTTGGCTGTCTTGCACTGTTGATGTCTTACATGGAAACTTTTAACTTCACCTCTTGATCTAATTTGTGGTGCTACCATGACTGATGAGCAAGCAGAGTTTAGGGTGATGGTAAATAAGTAGAAACAGGGTTTCCTTGGTTGGACGTCAGTTGCTTGAATCTTCAAATTTGACCTAGAAATTTAATTGACTGAGCCTACCAGATAAAGGGACTCGTCAACACACTAGTATGAAGGTCAGCTTCTCACTTTACTGTTTTCTTCTTAATACTAATATACGTTAAATCAAAACCTGAACTCTGCTCAGTATTATGTAACAACCTAAATGGGAAAAGAATGGAGAATAGATAGATGTATATGTATAAATGAATCACTTTGCTATACTCCTGAAACTATCACAAGACTGTTAATGAACTATACTTCAATTTAAATAAATTTTTTTTAAATTACTGAAATCCTATGCTTACAGCATAACGGAATGGTTTTTTGTTTGTTTGTTTGTTTTTAATTGGTTTTGGCATACGTTGACATGAATCTGCCATGGGTGTACACGAACTCCCAAACATGAACCCCCCTCCCACCTCCCACCCCACATCATCCCTCCGGATCATCCCCATACACCAGCCCCAAGCATCCTGCATCCTGCATTGAACATAGACTGGCGATTCGTTTCTTACATGATAGTATACATATTTCAATGCTATTCTCCCAAATCATCCCACCCTCTCCCTCTCTCTCTTCCTCAGAGTCCAAAAGTCCGCTCTATACATCTGTGTCTCTTTTGCTGTCTTGCATAGAGGGTCCTTATTACCATCTTTCTAAATTCCATATATATGTGTTAGTATACTGTATTGGTGTTTTTCTTTCTGGCTTACTTCACTCTGTAAAGTAGTGTGTGAATAACAGCTTATATCTCTCTGCATCCTCAGGCATGAATGAAAATTACTTTTTACAGTATCAGTATAGGATATAAAGCCTTCTCTTAGGTTAAACTGGGAGGAAAAATAAACATTAATCTCAGTTTCCTTAGTGGTCTAATTTTTCTCCCTATCCAGTATTAGAAATCGTACAATGAACAGATTTGGAGATGCCATCCAAAAGTTGAGATTTTATTAAAGACGTTTTTTCAGAGAAACTATAGTAATAGCAGTAAACCATGATACTGTTAAATTGTCTACAAAGTTTTTCAATGACCATTTACAAGTTATTTTAACTTTATAATTGATTTTGTATAGCCTTATGAAGGCATCTAATATCTCCTTCAGTCCTGTTCTCTATTTCTTTCTCTTCCTCCTTCTTTCTGTGTGTGTGTGTCTGTCTGTCTGTCTGTCTGTCTGTCTACATGTATGTGTACATCTGTATGTATATATATAATTTTTAGATATATATGTATATATTCATGTATTTATCCAGGGCAGTGATTAAAAGCCCATTTCAGCTTTCTTTACAATGAAAACAACAGTAAGACATATCGCTTGGATGTGTCCTCTAAGTTGGCTGTCTTGCACTGTTGATGTCTTACATGGAAACTTTTAACTTCACCTCTTGATCTAATTTGTGGTGCTACCATGACTGATGAGCAAGCAGAGTTTAGGGTGATGGTAAATAAGTAGAAACAGGGTTTCCTTGGTTGGACGTCAGTTGCTTGAATCTTCAAATTTGACCTAGAAATTTAATTGACTGAGCCTACCAGATAAAGGGACTCGTCAACACACTAGTATGAAGGTCAGCTTCTCACTTTACTGTTTTCTTCTTAATACTAATATACGTTAAATCAAAACCTGAACTCTGCTCAGTATTATGTAACAACCTAAATGGGAAAAGAATGGAGAATAGATAGATGTATATGTATAAATGAATCACTTTGCTATACTCCTGAAACTATCACAAGACTGTTAATGAACTATACTTCAATTTAAATAAATTTTTTTTAAATTACTGAAATCCTATGCTTACAGCATAACGGAATGGTTTTTTGTTTGTTTGTTTGTTTTTAATTGGTTTTGGCATACGTTGACATGAATCTGCCATGGGTGTACACGAACTCCCAAACATGAACCCCCCTCCCACCTCCCACCCCACATCATCCCTCCGGATCATCCCCATACACCAGCCCCAAGCATCCTGCATCCTGCATTGAACATAGACTGGCGATTCGTTTCTTACATGATAGTATACATATTTCAATGCTATTCTCCCAAATCATCCCACCCTCTCCCTCTCCTTCAGAGTCCAAAAGTCCGCTCCATACATCTGTGTCTCTTTTGCTGTCTTGCATACAGGGTCCTCATTACCATCTTTCTAAATTCCATATATATGTGTTAGTATACTGTATTGGTGTTTTTCTTTCTGGCTTACTTCATGAGGTAACCCAGGTGGGAGAAGCCTATTTCCCTCTCTGCCTTCTTTCTTCCTTCTTTGCGGCTATAACTTGAGTGTGATGGCTGCAGCTTCAGCAGCTATTTTGAACCATGAAGCAATCATGAGACTTGATCACCTACTAGAAAGTAGTACAGAAAGTTGAGTTTTGGGTCCCTGATGCCACCACTCACCCGCCTTATCAGCCTTGAACAACTACCCCTCAACTTCTGTTAGATGCTAGAGATATAAATTTCTACCTCATTTAACTCACTTTTGCGTTGATTTTTCTGTCAGTTGCAGCCTTCTTTCTCTGAAATGGGCTCTGACTCAGACTCTTTTTATATGTCCTTATGACATCCTCTATGTCTCTTTCATTACACTCATCACAGTTGAATTGCAGTATTTATTTTACACGTGTTATTATTTAATCTACTGGGCTCCCCTGTGGCTCAGCTGGTAAAGAATCTGCCTGCAATGCGGGTGACCTGGGTTTGATCCCTGGGTTGGGAAGATCCCCTGGAGAAGGGAAAGGCTACCCACTCTAGTATTCTGGCCTGGAGAGTTTCATGAACTGACTCCATAGGGTCATAAAGAAGTGGACACGCCTGAGTGACTTTCACTTTCACTTATCTAATCTATGCTTCCGAAAGTATGCAGTTCCACGAAAGCAGGGACTGTGGTCTTTCCCGTTTGTTGCTCCTTCTTACCATGGGGCAGAGGGCTAGGCTAGAGGAGGCACTGATGATTATTTATAGAAGGAGCAAATGTTTCTTGCTCGGAGTCCCTGCAGCAGGTCCCAGTCAGTTAATGCAGGGGACGAGCTGCCTATTTTTTCCTTTCAGCCTTCCACTCTCATATTTTCTCTCTCTGGGGGGATCCCTTAAAAAAAAATGTTTTTTTAATTAGTTTATCATGTTTGGCTGCCCTGGGTCTTCATTGCTGTACATGGACTTTCTCTGACTTCTCGTGTTGTGGAGCATGGGCTTTAGGGCACGCAAGCTCAGTAGTTGTGGTGTGTGGGCTTAGAGGCCCTGTGACATATGGGATCCTCCTGGACCAGGGATCTAACCTGTGTCCCCTGCATTGGCAGGTGGACTCTCAACTTCTGGACCACTATTTGCATTCCTTTTGCCTGCAAATGCTGCAGCTATCAGGAGAACCAACCCAGCTGGAGAAAGTAAAGTTCAGTGCACACAAAACACATTCTCCTTTGTCTTTGAGCCTGCATCATGTGTCTTCTAAGCCACTTCCGTTTTCAGCTATGAGAACATATCCAAGAAAAATGAGAAAAGACAGATGGGTCTAAAAGGAGGGATTTCTTTTTCTGATGCACTTTTAGTCCTCCATGAAGAAGCAAGGTGAACTTTGGGTGGAGTGAAGGGAGAGGAGTGTAGGATTTTACTGAGCTCACAGCACTCGCATATGGTTGAGATGCGCAATCTGAAGTCAATGTCATCTGCCTCTATGTCTTAAATCCACCACTTTCTGCCTAGGTAACCTCAGGAAGTCCACTGACCTCTCTGAGCTTTGATTTTCTCACTTGCAAAATGGGAATGGTTAGAGTTTGTACCTCCTAATTTTGTTGCGAGGATTCAGTGAGTGCAAGGCATAGTACAGAGTAAATTCCTCTAAACAGGGAATTCTTTTTTATGTTTGTATTTACTGTAATCCATTTAGGAAAGCTTGCTGCTGCGACTCTTTGGTGACTCTGATCCCATTCCGGCATTTTTGAAACCTTCCAGATGAGCTGCAAATTGACTGTGATGAATGATGGCACCAAATTGGGAAGAAATAATTCATTCTCTACCATTTGAGAGGATGATGCAAGGTGCTTGTATCTAGCCTGTCTCCCCCTCCCCACATAATTTCTCTTATTTTCTTAGCAGGGGTCCATTATTCCCTCGCCACATGTGTATACAAGCAGGTCTGGTTTTATCAAAGTGCAGAGAGAGCTTGATGCTTGAGTTGGGGGGTGCCTACCAGAGTCTTTTAATAGACTGGTCTTCATGCAGCCTTGTGGGTGGCAAAGGGCTAATCCTTTTACTAGGTTCTAAGCTGAAAGATATTTCTCTGGTGGTGCTAGTGGTAAAGAACCTGCCTGCCAGTACAGGAGGTAAAAGAAACTTGGGGTCAATCCCTGGGTCAGGAAGACCCCCTGGAGGAGGGCGTGGCCACCCACTCCGGTATTCTTGCCTGGAGAATCCCAAGGATAGAGGAGCCTATCGGGCTACAGTCCATGGGGTCACAAAGAGTCGACCACGACTGAAGCGACTTAGCACACACACACGCAAGCTGAAAGGACTCGTGTCGGTTTAGTGCGATACCAAACATCTATCGCTTGCTTTCCAGATTCTTCTCTTTCTAAGTGGCTCCTGCCTGCGTTTTGCTCAGAATCCAATCCAACTGAGGTGTGTAGAGTAAGGGGATTGGACATCTTGGTCTTTCTAGAACTCCAGGTCTTCAGCTGTGCAGGTTACCCAACAGCCGATAGTGGTACCCAGCTGATGCTGGCAAAAGCCAGTGAGGATTAACATGGTGAAACCGAATGGCTACCTGGCAGTGGCCAATGGGAGTTCACAGCACTGAGCTGAGAAAATCATTGCAGCCAATAAGCTGATGGTTTGTTTTTAGCTGAGGTGAAATTCATATACCATAAAATTAGCCATTGAAACATACAATTCAGAAAAGTTTGGTACATTCACAATGTCATGCAACCATAACCTCTATCTAGTTCCAAGACATGTCATCAGCCCAAAAGAAAACCCATCCCATCCAGCAGTCACTTCCCACTTACACTTTCTGTCACTAGGGGTTTATCTATTCTGGAAATTTCTCATAAATGGAATTATACTGTATGTGGGGCTTCCTAGGAGGCTTAGTAGTAAAGAATCTGCCCGCCAATGCAAGAGACATGAGTTGAGTCCCTGGATTGGGAAGATGCCCTGGAGAAGGAAATGGCAACTCACTCCAGCATTCTCACCTGGAAAATTCCATGGACGGAGCCTGGCGGGCTATAGTCCAAAGGGTTGCAGAGAGTCAGACACGACCGAGCAACTGAGCATGCACACTGTATGGAACCTTCCGTATCTGACATGTTTCACTGAGCATCACGTTTCTCAGGGTCACCCCTACTGTACTGTGTATCAGAACTCCATCACTTTTTATGAATGAATAATATTCTGTTGTGGCAGAAGAGGTGGCAAGAATACACGGAAGAACCATACAAAAAAGAGCTTCACGACCAAGATAATCACGAGGGTGTGATCACTCACCTAGAGCCAGACATCCTGGAATGTGAAGTCAAGTGGGCCTTAGAAAGCATCACTACGAACAAAGCTAGTGGAGGTGATGGAATTCCCATTGAGCTGTTTCAAATCCTGAAAAATGATGCTGTGAAAGTGCTGCACTCAATATGCCAGCAGATTTGGAAAACTCAGCAGTGGCCACAGGACGGGAAAAGGTCAGTTTTCATTCTAATCCCAAAGAAAGGCAATGCCAAAGAATGCTCAAGCTACTGCACAATTGCACTCATCTCACATGCTAGTAAAGTAATGCTCAAAATTCTCCAAGCCAGGCTTCAGCAATATCTGAACCGTGAAGTTCCAGATGTTCAAGCTTCTTTTAGAAAAAGCAGAGGAACCAGACATCAAATTGCCAACATCTGCTGGATCATTGAAAATTCAATAGAGTTCCAGAAAAACATCTATTTCTGCTTTATTGACTATGCCAAAGCCTTTGTGTGGATCACAATAAACTATGGAAAATTCTGAAAGATGGGACTACCAGGCCACCTGACCTGCCTCTTGAAAAACCTATATGCAGGTCAGGAAGCAACAGTTAGAACTGGACATGGAACAACAGACTGGTTCCAAATAGGAAAAAGAGTATGTCAAGGCTTTATATTGTCACGCTGCTTATTTAACTTATATGCAGAGTACATCATGAGAAACACTGGGCTGGAAGAAGCACAAGCTGGAATCAAGATTGCCAGGAGAAATATCAATAACCTCAGATAAGCAGATGACACCACCCTTATGGCAGAAAGTGAAGAGCCTCTTGATGAAAGTGAAAGTGGAGAGTGAAAAAGTTGACTTAAAGCTCAACATTCAGAAAACAAAGATCATGGTATCTGGTCCCATCACTTCATGGGTAAACGGTGGAAACAGTGTCAGACTTTATTTTGGGGGGCTCCAAAATCACTGCAGATGGTGACTGGAGCCATGAAATTAAAAGATGCTTACTCCTGGGAAGAAAAGTTATGACCAACCTAGATAGCATATTCAAAAGCAGAGACATTACTTTGACAGCAAATGTCCATCTAGGCTATGGTTTTTCCAGTGGTCATGTATGGATGTGAGAGTTGGACTGTGAAGAAAGCTGAGCACCGAAAAATTGATGCTTTTNGAGACACAGATGTATAGAACAGTCTTTTGGACTCTGTGGGAGAGGGAGAGGGTGAGGTGATTTTGGAGAATAGCATTGAAACATGTATAATAAATATCGTATAAGAAATGAATCACCAGTCCAGGTTCAATGCAGGATACAGGATGCTTGGGGCTGGTGCACTGGGATGACCCAGAGGGATGGTATGGGGAGGGAGGTGTGAGCGGGGTTCAGGATGGGGATCTCGTGTACACTCGTGGCAGATTCATGTTGATGTATAGCAAAACCAATACAATATTGTAATTAACCTCCAATTTAAATAAATTTAAATTTAAAAAAAATATTGAAATTATGAAACAATTTAAATGGTTGAAAATAACCCAGGCCAAGGCAAAGTGAACACATCCAAATAAGATTAGCACCAACTCACAGGGGGCAATTTTTAGCCTGATGAGGCAGGTAGTTCTTTGGGCAGAGCACAGCCACAAGCACTTTTTGTGGCAAGTTAGAATTTCATCTTATCCAATTTGATTTTGTTTCTAGAGCCACAGGCTGAGTCACCTCTGATATGTAGTGCAATTTGTTACATCACTATACACTGAAAACACTATGGCCTAGAATTCTCTAAACATTAAAATACATTCTTTACTTTCAGAAAAATATATTATTGAAATGTTTAGAAGGCCATGAAAACTATCTGTAATCTATGATCTTGCTTAAAAAAAGCTAAAACTGTTTCATGATTCCCAGTAAGCTGATAATTTAAAACCCTTATCAGTAAAAGCCAATATTTCCATTGAACTATTACCGTGCTACTTTGTTATATTCAGGAGGATTTATTCCAGTTGTTGTGGTTGTTATTTTTAATATAAACACATAATATCCAAGTTTTGCTTTAGAAAACAAATGACTCTAAATGCTGTTACTATTTACCAAACTATGATACAGAAACAAAAGCAAAAATAGGTTGAATTTGTTTCTTATTGACTAACTTACAAATTGTTAGCCTTCTTTCTGAGCTCCTTGAAAGCAAAATAGGTACCACAGAAATAGATGTAAAGATTGTCCTGACTGTAGGCTTGTCATTAGGCTGTTAATAAAAACTAAGTATCAGTGAGCACCTTTCCTGGGAAAATATGATAAGGGTGGCACTGAAAATCTGGCATCCTAACAGTAACATTGTCAGGCTCTGAAAAATCTTGGCTGAATTGAAGCTGAAAAATAATTTACCACATCACCAGTTGAAACAGGATGTTCAGCTCATCCAAAGTCTACTTACTGTATATTTGACTCTCTCCTCCAAGAGGCTTGGAAATCATTCACAGTGAGATAACTAGTTATCCAAAGATAGGCTGACAAGCACAATGTAGGAAAGGTAGATGCCCATACTGATTAAGCCCCAGGCTATCATGGTTGAGCTGCACAAACCTGAAGAGAGTAAGAAGATAAGAAATAAGCTATATGGACCAAAACTTAGTTTATAATTTAGAAGAGAGAGTTCAAGGTATGAAAAATCCTAATTAAAGATATTCTCTCCATATGTCTCACATGCTCACATCTCTTTGACAATTTTGAAATGGAAATATCTTTTCTCCTAAAATTCAATATGTTAAAAACATCTGTAGTGCATTTCCCTTGGCTGTTGATTATTAGAAATATCAGTTCATGATTTTTTATGAATTTCAAAACGTTTTATATCTGTGTTGGACAATGGACTTAATACTAACAGAAGTGAAAGAACGTTGGAGATTAAATGTTGAAACAAAAAGAAATAGAATTGAAATACTTGGTTTTTCCTTGAAAGGCTTTCTGAAGAGGTTGATCAATGGAAAGATATTCAAAATATGGAAATCAATCCAGCTGTCAGGAAAGTTTCACCCTTGTCCTTTAGAAAAGGTTAATAAGAATTTATTATTAATAGGCCTGAACTTAGAGTTCCAAATGAAATGTGAGTAATAGTGGTGAGCCAGGTATATCATTTGAGAAGTAAAGTAATGGCATGAGGTTATTTCCAGGGCAGTAAATGACTATTACTTCATCCCAATGCAACACAGAAGTGGAAAACACTTCCCTCATTAGGTATAAGACAGTTTCTTAAACACAGCCCTGAAACACCCAGCCTCTTTGCATTACCAGTGGGCATCTAGACTCCTAAAGAGCAATTTAACCAGCATCTAAGACACTCCCATGGTGTAGTTGTTTTGAAATGCAATGGCCATATGATGGGAACAATTTTGCAGTCTGTCCTTTTTCCAAACAATTCAGCTTATTTTTGCTCACAAATTACAGTTTTCTGAATACTAACTCTAAAATGGATTTCTAAGGGAAAAAAAGAATATATTCTGCTGATATCTAATCTTCTATTACTTCATTTCAGTCCAAATCATATATATTCAAAAACCACATTATCTTACTGTCATCATATGTTATGTAAGATTTTGTACTACTTAAGTTATATACCTGTTATATCACTAGTCATCAGTTCTTTGGACAGTAATCAATATGATGGGTGATATAAGTGATTTCAGATGAGGGTTTTGCTGATGAATATGAATTGTCTCTCTTCTTTCTTGCCCTGACTACACTTTTATGGAGTTATTCATCACCACTGAAACAGAGGGCTATAAACATTCCAGGAGGGAAACAAAAAGTCCCTGTAACTTACGGACTGAAAAATGAGCTCTCACAAATGTTAAAGCATCCTTTACTTAGAGAATTAACATCTACTAATATTAAGTTATATCCTTCCTCACTGAGTTTCTTTACTACTAAGGGGAAGACATATTTAGAAAATGGCTTTTCCTAAATTAAAGATAAAACTTTCTCCTTAGGACAGAAAGTATGAGTGATCAATATATTTTAACCTGGTTCTTTAGAAAGTGAATAAAGGATGGAAGTATTGTTATAAAGAAAACTGGCTCTAAGAAGCAATGTTCAGTTCAGTTCAGTCGCTCAGTTGTGTCTGACTCTTTATGACCCCATGAATTGCAGCACGCCAGGCCTCCCTGTCCATCACTATCTCCTGGAGTTTACTCAAACTCACATCAATCGAGTCAGTGATGCCATCCAGCCATCTCATCCTGTCATCCCCTCTTCCTGCTGCCCCCAATCCCTCCCAGCATCAGAGTTTTTTCCAATGAGTCAACTCTTCACATGAGGTAGCCAAAGTATTGGAGTTTCAGCTTTAGCATCATTCCTTCCAAAGAAATCCCAGGGCTGATCTCCTTCAGAATGGACTGGTTGGATCTCCTTGCAGTCCAAGGGACTCTCAAGAGTCTTCTCCAACACCAGAGTTCAAAAGCATCAATTCTTCAGTGCTCAGCCTTCTTCACAGTTCAACTCTCACATCCATACATGACCACTGGNAGTTTCAGCTTTAGCATCATTCCTTCCAAAGAAATCCCAGGGTTGATCTCCTTCAGAATGGACTGGTTGGATCTCCTTGCAGTCCAAGGGACTCTCAAGAGTCTTCTCCAACACCACAGTTCAAAAGCATCAATTTTTCGGCGCTCAGCTTTCTTCACAGTCCAACTCTCACATCCATACATGACCACTGGAAAAACCATAGCCTTGACTAGACGGACCTTAGTCAGCAAAGTAATGTCTCTGCTTTTGAGTATGCTATCTAGGTTGGTCATAACTTTTCTTCCAAGGAGTAAGCGTCTTTTAATTTCTTGGCTGCAGTCACCATGTGCAGTGATTTTGGAGCCCCAAAAAATAAAGTCTGACACTGTTTCCACTGTTTCCCCATCTATTTCCCATGAAGTGAGATTTAGAAGTATCCAAACAAGTTCATGGGTGAGAGTCCTAGGAAAAGGACAAGACGAACATCTAGTTTCATCCCTGGCCTTCTCCAGCTTCCTTCCTTTAATTCCTATAAACTCCTTAAAGGCATGGACCATGTTTTTGCTGTTTTTATCAGCAGTGATAAGCACGCAGCAGGTGCTTAATGAATATCTAGTGAATAAATGAATGTACAGATTAATGGCTTTTTCTTATCTCCTTCGAAGACCTTGGAGTCGTGAGAGAATAATGTAAAATACAAGGAACATCGTAGGTATCAGGAAGAGGAAGCTCTGTGTTTCCAAGTTTTGTTCCCACCATTGATTAGGGAAAACTCCAAGCACTCAGGGTCTTCGCACCTGCTGTTTCCACTCCCTGGATGCTCTTCTCACAGGTATGGTGCAGGCTCTCATTTCCTTCACCCCTGTGCTCAAATACCAACTCAACCTGGAGGCTTTCCTGACCACTGACATAAAATAGCATCCTGTAACCCTGTAAAACATTTGTCAGTATCTGTCACACCCAAAAGAATATATGTAACATCGATGTAATCATGAAAGCCTGATGGTAAAAGAAACACCTGTAAACCCACCACTTATGAGCTAAAACACAGCTGTTTCTTTTCTCAGTTAATTTTTTTGGCATATAGTAGCTTTACAATGTTAGTTTCTGCTGTATAGCAAGTGAATCAGCTCTGCGTATTCCTATATCCCCCTTTTGGATTTCTTCCCCATTTAGCTTGCCACAGGGCACTGAGTAGAGGTCCCTGTGCTTTACAGTGGGTTCTCATTAATTATCTGTTTTATACGTGCTGTGCTGTGCTGTACTTAGCCGTTCAGTCATATCCGACTCTTTGCGACTGCATGGACTATAGCCGGCCAGGCTCCTCTGTCCATGAGGATTCCCCAGGCAAGAATACTGGAATGGGTTGCATGCCCTCCTCCAGGGGATCTTCCCAACCCAGCAATCGGACCCAGCTCTCTCACATTGCAGGTGGATTCTTTACCGTCTGAGCCATCACGTAAACCCATGAACACTGGAGTAGGTAGCCTTATCCCTTCTGGATCTTCCTGACCCAGGAATTGAAACAGGGTCTCCCACGTTGCAGACAGTTTCTCTACCTCCTGAGCTACCAGGGAAGCCCATTTTATACAGAGTAGTGTATATATGCCAGTCCCAGTCTCCCAGTTCGTCCCACCCATCCCTTTCCCCCCTTGATAGCCATACATTTGTTCCCTGTGTCAATACGGCTATTCCTGTTGGAGCTGACTCTGCTCACTGCCTCAGCCCCATTTCCCCCTGGGCCTCATTGTGCCCCAGCATAATCACTATGGTGGATTTTCACCCTTTGCCCAGATTTCTGTATTGTGTAGCATTTATCACTGCACAACATATTATATTTCTATTTGTTTGTGAACTTGCTATCTTTCTTCTCCCAAATCTAAACTCCAAAAAGTTCAAGGGTGTTTTTATGTTTGGTTCTTTATTGTATCTACAGTGCCCAACCCAGAATGAGCCCTGGGTAAATATTTACTGAGTAAACGAATGAATGAATGAACACGTGAATGTTGGCTGTATAAATTCTTTCTTATCCATGGTAGTCATTGCAAGCTGGAGGGTGAGGAGAAGCTATGCCTTGACTCTTCTTTAAGCCCTAAGCTCATGATCCCTGATGGTTCTTCCAGCTTAGGAAGGAGGACCGACCCAGTTCAACTTCTCCGGGCCCCTTTGTTGCCGTGTGATGTTGGGACAGTCCATTTGAACTCATCGCTCTGTCAAATGAGAGAAATGATGGTATCTTCTGAATGAGGGCCACAAAGTCACTGCTGAATAAGCAATGCTCAGTTTTTATTCTTAAGTTCTTCTCTAGAATTATCCTAGTGGAAGATACTATGAGAGAGTGTTTTGGTCAGCACCTGTGGCTCACTCTCCCTGTGATTCTATTCTGAAAGTTTTAGAAAAACTCTGTAGACAACATCTGACCTCTCCCTACCTCCCAGACTCCCATCCTCCAGTCTCTACACTTTCCCTGGCATCTTGGGGGTTGATCTACATAGTTCATCGCCATTTCTGGGCATCCTAGTTTACATGTGTCTATATATTGTGTTGTCCAAGAAATTCTTTCAATTTTTCCATAAGATGCTACTAAAAATCCAAATGAACATTTGGCCCACCCAATATATTCCTTTTTTTTTTTTCCTGACAGTGTCTTCAGCCTCTCCCATGCCTCCTCTTCGCTACACACATAAACTGGTGCTTTACCTGGTTACCTTGGTTACCCATCTCTAGCCTTCAACACTCAACCTGGATACCACTAGAAGGGATTTCTCCTCACTGTACCCAGGCTGGGTTAGATGTCTCCTCTGGGCTTCTCGCATTCTCCTCAATTCGATCATCCCCATTTTACTACATCATATTTATGATTCGCTTTTCCATTCAGGCTAGAAGCATTTTGTCCCCAGGATGGCCCTTCATCTCTGTGTCTCAGTATCCAGACCACAGAGATGTCCCGAGCAGTGGTGAGGGGGGGATGTATGGTCAGGTGACTTCTGTTCCATTTCATCACACGATAAAGATAGGGACCTGGAAACAAAGTGGTTTTCTGGCCTTAATATGAGAAATAGCCATTCTTCTGAGACACTGGCTTGGTTTTGTGCAGGCTGGGGAATCGTACAACTTTCTGATTCATCTTTCTCACGTTGGCTGCCAGGAGGCTGAGAACCAGACAGATAAACTCCTGGCAAATGGACAGGCCACAACGGGCATACTTTCACCTCTTTCTCTGCTGTTTTAACCCTCAAAGTCGACGGTCTTGTCTGTTTCTAGGGGGGAAAAATTGCCTAATTCAGCTATGGTGCTGCTGCTGCTAAGTTGCTTCAGTCGTGTCCGACTCTGTGCAACCCCATAGATGACAGCCCACCAGGCTCCGCCGTCCCTGGGGTTCTCCAGGCAAGAACACTGGAGTGGGTTGCCATTTCCTTCTCCAGTGCATGAAAGTGAAAAGTGAAAGTGAAGTCACTGAGTTGTGTCCAGCTCTCAGCGACCCCATGGACTGCAGCCCACCAGGCTCCTCCGTCCCTGGGATTTTCCAGGCAAGAGTACGGAGTGAGGTCTTTAGTTATTTTTGTTGCATTTGATTTGTCATTGGAATGGGCCTTAAGGCATTCCAAGAGTAAAGGAAAAAATGAGCTACATGCCTGTGTTAGTTTATTTTTGCTGCTGTAACAAATCACACATGTATGCAGTAGCTCAAAACAATACAAATCTACTGTCTTATAGTTCTGGAGTTCAGAAGTCCAAAAAGGGCCCTATGAGACTCAAATCAAGGTCACAGCAGAGCTGTACTCGTTCTGGAGGCTCAAGAGAGAATCTGTTTCTTGTCTGTTTAAAAAAACCTTTTTGGCCACACCACAAAGTGTGTGGGATCTTAGTTCCTTGACCAGGGATCAAACCCACATCTCCTGCATTGGAATCATGGCGTCTTAACCACTGGACTACTAGGGAAGTCCCTGCTTTTCTTTTTCAGTTCCCAGAGGACACCTGAATACTCCAGTCATTCTGATCTCTACTTCCATCTTCATATCTCTTTTCTCTGACTCTCCCTTTTAGAAGGACTTTTATGATTACATTTAAGGCTCATCTGGAGACTCCAGAATAATCTCATCTCAAAATCTCTAATTTAATCACTCTTGAACAAAGCTAATCTATTCACAAATCCCTGGGATTCCAGGCATTAGGAAGTAGATATCTGGTGGGGGGGCATTATTCCATTATTCTCCCCACCCCCCCCACCATCCAATCAACTACCTAGTTAATTATTTCTGATGTGAAAGCAACACAAGATGATTTGGGATTTTCAGATCTTTTAAGATCTATCTTTAAAGATCTTTTAATAGGAACAATAACCAAAAATGAAACTTTCATTTTGGAAGCCCAATCTTTCCAGGGAAATTGGAATGTGAGTCTAAGTGAGTTGAAAGAATAAATCCATTCCAAATCCATGTCTCAGTGGCCTCCTCCCTTTCCATTCTCCTCCCTCCCTCCTTTCGTCTCCTCTTAAGCACTTAAGAAACTACCCCCCTAGATGAAAACCTGTGAGGTTTCCCAAGCACATGCCCTGAAGCTGACACCTCTCGGTGATTTCGAAGCACTGCTGACACCCAGTTTTAATTAACCAGCTGAAGATGTGTTGTCTTGGCAGAAAGTCTAAGATTTTGAAATAAGTTCTTGACAATTCAGCTCCCAAGGGAAAGCCTAGCCTGCCTTTCTGGTTTGCCATGTTTGAACCTCCTTTTGATGACTCTGTGAAAGTCTGACCTTCTCGGGCACTGTGAGGAACAATTGGCCCTTCTCCCTCCTGTGATTTTCTTCCTATTAATGCTCCCTGGTTGCCTTCACAACCCTCCTTCCCTCCCCAGCGTAGGCTTACTTGCTCTGTTGAATCTAGTCACTCCAATCGATCAAGCAGGTATTTCTAGATGTTGCAATCATATTCCAGGCCCCACTGGGAACATAAAGCATTGTACATCATCTCTATTCCTGTACTACTAATTCCAGGCACTGCTGTGATGCAGAAATCCAGTGGTTCATTTTGCAAACAAAAAGCTTAAAAACTCTATGTTTCTCTTAAAAGGTCATGCTTTTCCAGATTCTGCCTACAGAGTCTCTAAAGAGGGAAGTTTGGGGGCAGAGTTTGGTCTGAATCTCTTGCATCACTTGTTAGGTATATAAACTTAGCAAATTACCTGAACCCATAAATTCAAGTTCCTTTATCTGGTGGTGGAATGGAGGTATGCATACACACACACACACACACACACACTCACACACACACACACAGAGGCATGCTACACAGCAGGCCAGGTTTCTGTGAGAGCAAAAATATATTCCTGATACTTAACACCTACTACAAAAGTATAATCAGAGAAGTATGGACAAGTAGGGGCGGGGATAGTGGTGTGATTACATCCAGATATATTAGGACTTGTCTTTTGCATATCTCAGTTTCCTCATCAGTAAAATGGCCATAATAATGTTACCTTAACAGTTGAGAGTTTGAATTAATTCGTACTTGAATTAATTCATACCTGGCATATACACTAATAGTTATTATTCTCATTATTATTATTCTGTAAGCTGGATATAGTCACTAGACATCTATGCAAAGGGTTGGGTGGCTGAGATTCAGTGAACATGAATTGTCATTGTCATAGACTAATGTTCTGGATATTTGGGGATGATTTTAAGAAAATGATATCATGGTTAGTGTGTAAGATTGGTACAGAAGACTTCAATTTGCTAATGTAAAATGGTGGGGATGTTCAAAGGAGTTTTCATACAGATGTAAATCAACTGGCACAAAATGCTTTAGGACCACAATTAAGGAGTCTGAATCAGATACTGAGGCAGAGATAAAGAATTACATCCATGCTGTAGAGAACAAATGTACGGGTAACAAGGGGGAAAGGGAGGTGGGTGGGATGAACTGGGAGATTGGGATTGACATATATACACTATTGAACTATGTATAAAATAGATAACTAGTGAGAACCTACTGTACAGCATAAAGAACTCTATTCAATGCTCTGTGGTGACCTAAACAGGAAGGAAATCCAAAAAAGGGGGGATATAGATAAACATAGCTGATTCATTTTGCTGTACAGTAGAAGCTAACACAATCTTGTAAAGCAATTATACTGCAACAAGCATACACAGAAGAACTGTACACAAAAGATCTTCATGACCAAGATAATCATGATGGTGTGATCACTAATCTAGAGCCAAACATCCTGGAATGTGAAGTCAAGCCTTGGAAAGGATCGCTACGAACAAAGCTAGTGGAGGTGATGGAATTCCAGTTGAGCTGTTTCAAATCCTGAAAGATGATGCTGTTAAAGTGCTGCACTAAATATGCCAGCACATTTGGAAAACTCAGCAGTGGCCACAGTACTGGAAAAGGTCAGTTTTCATTCTAATCCCAAAGAAAGGCAATGCCAAAGAATGCTCAAGCTACCGTACCACACAATTGCACTCATCTCACATGCTAGTAAAGTAATGCTCAAAATTCTCCAAGCCAGGCTTCAGCAATATGTGAACCGTGAACTTCCTGATATTCAAGCTGGTTTTAGAACAGGCAGAGGAACCAGAGATCAAATTGCCAGCATCCACTGGATCATGGAAAAAGCAAGAGAGTTCCAGAAAAACATCTATTTCTGCTTTACTGACTATGCCAAAGCCTTTGACTGTGTGGATCACAATAAACTGTGGAAAATTCTGAAAGAGATGGAAATACCAGGCCACCTGACCTGCATCTTGAGAAATCTGTATGCAGGTCAGGAAGCAGCAGTTAGAACTGGACATGGAACAACAGACTGGTTCCAAATAGGAAAAGGAGTATGTCAAGGCTGTATATTGTCATCCTGCTTATTTAACTTATATGCAGAGTA
>SJYX01022457.1:231601-286212 GCA_006410675.1 Oreotragus oreotragus
CTTTGGCCACCTCATGCGAAGAGTTGACTCATTGGAAAAGACTCTGATGCTGGCAGGGATTGGGGGGAGGAGGAAAAGGGGACAACAGAGGGTGAGATGGCTGGATGGCATCACTGACTCGATGGATGTGAGTCTGAGTGAACTCTGGGAGTTGGTGATGGACAGGGAGGCCTGGTGTGCTGTGATTCATAGGGTCGCAAAGAGTCAGACACGACTGAGCGACTGAACTGAACTGAAAGATTAATAAGAAAGAATTATAGTCATGCCTCTGAACCTTTGCATTGCAGAAGATAAATGATACAAAGAATTAAAGAAAAATGAGCTGATATGAACATTTTGCCTTTTAGCTCATCAAAAGCTACTAGCACTTTTTGTTGGTCAATATGTATCTCCTGAATTGACAAATGGGAGTCGATACTTACTTCCTATTGTTAGTACATCTATTTTCTGTACACTACACATAAGCGGCTTATACACACAGGCACCAATACATTAATAGCTATATCAATAGAAAATCAACAATAATCATTTATTTTTAATGGCCATCACCACTGAAACACCAACAGTGCAATATGCTCAAGACAAAGAGGAACACTTAGCATGATAGATGTCTGTGGATAATTGATTTAGGTTAACAACTTCCTCTCCTAATGGTGCTAATTGCGTTAATCAACAGCCTGATTTCATCAGAGGCTTTCAAAGGCTCAGCCTGGACTTTGCCAATTCCTTCTCTGGCTGATGAGTTAGTTCCCCAGGTAAAGACACCCACGCTCAATGTATAATCATCAGCAGAACTGTTTTAATGATGACTTGTAGTGCAACCAGATAACCCATTCAGGAGCCCATGGCCCTGTTAGAACTTTTGGAAGAGGCTAATTGTGTGTAGATCAGATCTGTTGCAGTGGATGGTTGGTGATGGTGCTGGTGGTATGCTTTTGGACTTCTCAGAATTCTTTCACCCTTGAATATAGCCCCTTAATTACCTCTGTGGGCTTTTGGTCATCTTCACTCTTGTTGTTTTAGTGGACAATGATCTACACCAATAAACCAACAGACATTCCCTTGGGAATTTATGCCTTGATCAGAAGGACTCAAGGGCAAGGAAACAATATGCTTAGAATACTTCAATTTCAGAGGAGGTATCCAGATAAACTTGTCATATAAATACTTGCTCTGAAGCCCCCTAGGAAACTCCTAATTCCTGAACACACTCTTCAATCATCTTGAGTTCTCCCACATCCTTTAGTGGAGTCCTTTTAAACTTTTGTTACCCAGAGTCAGCTTCCACTGCTTGCAATCAAATAGTCCTAACTGGTTCAGTTGTCTTTATTTTCCACACCAATTCCAATTGATTGGTAGTGACCATATGGAATTTTGTGTTAAGAAGGATTCAGGCAAGAACAGCTAAGAGTGTAGCACTCAATTAACAATATCTACTAAGGGGAAGTGTGGGAAGGATGGAGTGGGGGTAGGATATTACTGATGCCAAATATATGCCGGGGACCTGAAGACATAGAGCACAATGCTTAAGGGATGAGGATTTAGAGTCAACATTCTCCCTCTTTCCAGCTGTGCTATCCTGGACAAGTCACTTAATTCCTTGTACCTCAGTTTTCTCTGATACATAGTGAGGATATTAGTACCCCTTGTAGCATTGCTGTGAGGATGAGATAAGTTAATAACAAGGTCTTAAAACCGTATTTGGAGCATCATTTCATTTCAGTTCAGTTCAGTTCAGTCCCTCAGTCATGTCTGACTCTTTGTTACCCCATGGACTGCAGCACTCCAGGCCTCCCTGTCCATCACCAGCTCCCAGAGTTTACTCAAACTCATGTCCATTGAGTCAGTGTTGCCATCCAACCATCTTATCTTCTGTCGTCCCCTTCTCTTCCCGCCTTCAATCTTTCCCAGCATCAGAGTCTTTTCCAGTGAGTCCATTCTTCGCATCAGGTGGCCAAAGTATTGGAGTTTCAGCTTCAGCATCAGTCCTTCCAATGAAAGTTCAGGACTGACTTCCTTTAGGATGGACTGCTTGGATCTCCTTGCAGTTCAAGGGACTCTCAAGAGTCTTCTCCAACACCACAGTTCAAAAGCATCAATTCTTTGGCACTCAGTTTTCTTTATAGTCCAACTCTCGCATCCACACATGACCACTGGAAAAACCATAGCCTTGACTAGACGGACCTTTGCTGGTAAAGTAATGTCTCTGCTTTTTAATATGCTGTCTAGTTTGGTCATAGTAAGGAATAAATAAAACATTACCTGCTGCTACTGGTGTTGTGTCATTATTATACTTGAGGTGTAGATACTAGACATCTGAGCAGTGAATGAATGCATGAATAAACAGAAAAATGAATAAGTTACGGTTTTGAGCTAAACAGTCAATTCCAGAATATTCAGCACATCAGAGTCTGTTACCGTTGCCATCAATTCCTTGACTGGGTTCTCGGAAGTTTTCATCTTTCTTCCAGGCACCTGTGTGTAATTTGGACCTAAATTCCCTTTATTAGGTTTTCCATAGGAGGTAAAACCACACGATCATATTTTCTGTCTTTCCAGCCCTCATCAATGAATTTAAGACAGCATTCTTATTGAACATCTGTTAGGTATTTTTCTTTAAATAGATCATTTTGAAAAGATTTATTTCTAGCTGTTTTCTTTGGCTCATTACTAATATGTATTGTTAGTGTCTTGATAACCCATTTCAGCCTTCTTTCTGAGGCAAAGGCATTAAAAAATTTTTTTAAATGACCTTCTGAAAAAAATTAAAAAATAAAAATGAACTTCTGGAAGCTTAATTTGCCTCATTCTCAGTGTGTGCCCAGTTGCTAAGGTGTCCGACTCTTTGTGACCCTTTGGACTGTAGCCTGCCAGGCTCCTCTGTCCATGAGATTTTCAGGCAAGAACACTGGAGTGGGTTGTCATTTCCTCCTCCAGGGGATCTTCCCAACCCAGGAATCAAGCCTGTATCTCCTATGTCTCCTGCATTGCAAGCAGATTCTTTACCTCCTGAGCCATTGGGTAAGCCCTCTTTCAATAGGAAGCTTTTTTAAAAAATTGTAACATATAAATTATCACATGTGAAACGAATCGCCAGTCCAGGTTTGATGCATGATACAGGATGCTTGAGGCTTGTGCACTGGGATGACCCAGAGGGATGGGATGGGGAGGGATGTGGGAGAGGGGTTTAGGATGGGGAACACATGTATATGCATGGTGGATTCGTGTCAATGTATGGCAAAACCAATACAATATTGTAAAGTAAAAAAATAATAAAAATTTAGTCATGATATAGGAAATCATCTATATACACGTCTAATACATATAGGATCTATCTGTTCTTTATTAATCCCCTTTCCATTACAATGCTGCTGCTAAGTCATTTCAGTCGTGTCACCCCATGTTTAAATATTTACTCTACAATTCCAACCTGTTGATCCTTCCTTGCTTCTGACGTGGGATGGGTTGTTCCTCCTTGGAACTTCTATCTCTGCAGAAAATGTCAGACATTATGATATTACATGGTATGTTCAGAAAACTGGGTGTTCAGTGAGGGTGGTTTTATGTGTAATTGAGATTTAACATGGAATCTCAGTGCCTGGCATATCCCTATTCTTGTGCAGGTAATCGTTGTACCATGTTTCATCTATGACAGCAGTTCATTTATTCAATTCACTAATTCATTCAATGACAGGCATATTGGTGAGCTAGACCAGCAAGGGGAAGTGCATATTTCCTTGGTTTGTCTTATGAGTCATCACTTTTAATATCTGTGCTCATCCAACTTCAAAGATATAACAGTTTCTCAAAAACTTGGGGGATCCCAGATTCCTTTGACAGTCTGATGGAAGGCAAGGAGCTTACCTAGGGGACTCCATCACTTTGCCTTCATTTTTGGTCTGGGGGATTATGGAGAATCCAGGTCAAGAACTCAAGGAAATTATTTCTGGAAGCTTGGTCTCTTTATTTACCAAACTTCTCATAGAAAACAACTTTTTCCTCCTCAGTTGCCTTCTAAAATTTGAGCAGGGTAAATGGAAAGTCCTAGCTACTTAGGAATTCATATTCTAAGTGTCAATTTTTTGTGTTCCTCAGCTATTCATAAACTCACTTTACATGTGATTATAAAATTTAAAAATGTTTAATGTCTATCTCTTTCTGGTGCAATATATAGTAGCTTTAAATAGTGAAATGCTTGTTAAGTTAGACACCCATGGTATTTCATCACGTGTATACCCATATAAGAGCTATCATTTATTGAACTTTTATTATATATTCTTAACTTGTGTTCTTTCTCTTAATGCTTACAACAGCTCTCTGAGGCAGGCGTTGCTATCAGTTCCTTTGTTCAGAAGATGAAAGAAAGGTTGAGAGAAACACTTTTCCCAAAGCAAGTCAATTAGAAAGTGGTAAAGCCTAGATTTGATCCAAAGGTCCCTGACATCAAATCTCATTTGTTGAACTACTATACTCTGTTGTTGAGTGAGTGAGTGAGTGAGTGAAGTCGCTCAGTCGTGTCCGATTCTTTGCGACCCCATGGACTGTAGCCTATCAGGCTCCTCCATTCATGGGATTTTCCAGGCAGCAGTGCTGGAGTGGATTGCCATTTCCTTCTCCAGAGGATCTTCCTGGCCCAGGAATCAAACCCGGGTCTCCCACATTGTGGGCAGATGCTTTACCGTCTGAGGTACCAGTTGTTAACCGGAGGCAATTTTTTTTGACATTTTGATGTCCTTCTTATCCTTGATTTAAAAAAAATTTCTTTAAAACAAAATTTTATTTTGTATTCTGCTTTTTTTCCCCTAGCATCAGAAACACTTTTTTTTTTTTTTTTTTTGCATGTAAGAGCTTTTTATAATCTTTTAAATTGCTACTTGTTTCTTACCCATTTTCCTATTAGGAGACTTTTAAGATATTTCTAATTTCTTATAAGTAACACTATAAGGGACATTTTAAATTCCACACACATTTAAATGCATTGATTTTGAAAGTCAGCTTGTGGTATTAAGTCCCTTTCTTTCTTTCTTCCTCTTTCCCTCTTTCTTTTTTTTTTCTTTCTTGTTTTAGGGAGGTAAACATATTTTCCAGGCCCAGATGGGTTGCTGAATTAAACCATATCTCTATCTTGAATCAATTTCTTAAAGCTAGACTCTTAAAGACTCTTCTTTTCTATGCCTAAATGGATTTTCACTTTTTTCTCCACAACTCAAGTGGTATTTTTAAAACCTTTGGAATGTGGGCAAATGCATATCATCTATATTAGAAGAGAACCGGTGAGCAGACCATCCTAAGAAGCAGAAAGTCCAACCATAGTTGATGATTGACTTTGGAATGTGATATAAGAACACAATGAAAATGGCAGTTTTACCTTGTAAATAAGTTTTAGCTACATTGAAATGATTTTTCATTTTCCATGTGTTTGCTGATTCCAAGTGGGTAAGGATCAGAGATATTTGCTGGGTAGCAAAAACAAGCCCATATGGGGCTTTGTCCAAAAGCCCACCAGGACTTGGCTCCCATCACATAATTTGTCACAGTATATTATGGTCCTGTAGACTTGTCTTTATCCTCCACTAGGTCATGGATTTCAGGAAGCCATGGATAAACATCTGTGACACTGTAGTATTCCCAGGGTCACCGAATAATTGGCATTCATAAAACGGTGTTGGAAGCCAACCAGTGAGAAAACTAGCCATAGATCATCTTGCAAATAAATACCTGGGAGATGACTCTGCTCATTAGGAATCGTCATAGACCAGAAGACTTTTGAACTCATTTTCATAAGTTTCATAGGGTGGGTCTTTTAGAACCACAAGGAATCTAACTAAGGTGGCTCCTGATATCAGGATGATAACGTTTTAAAACATATGTTTATTTTGTTGTTTGTTAACTTGCATTCACCTTTTTGTTTTTGACTGCGGTGGGTCTTTGTTGCTGCGCGCGGGCTTGCTCTAGTTGTGGTGTGCGGGCGTCTCTCTGCAGTGGCTGCTCTGGTGGAGCGCAGGCTCCAGGTGGTGGGCTTCGGGAGTTGTGGCTCCCGGTCTCTAGAGCACAGGCTTAGTAGCTGTGGCTCACGGGTTTAGTTGCTCCTCCGTGTGGGATCTTCCCAGATCAGGGATCGAATCCTGCACTGCGAGGCAGATTCATACCTGCTGGACCACCAGGGAAGCCCTAGATGACAGCCTTTGGACTGATGAGGCTGACATGAGTTCCATCGTGCTTTTTGGTCCCTATTCTATCTGCTCGTTCTCAGCTCGTTCTGAAAGGGTGGGTTTCAGTCTGATTTGAGGGATACCTCTGCCTTGTTGAAAAAACCAAATAGCTAATTCTTGCTCATTGGCTGGAAGATGAACTGTGTGTTACCAAACAGAACAGTTTGGTCAAGCCCTCTCGTGCCCCGTCTCATACTGTTTTCTCTCTCTCTCTTTTTTCCCCCGTGAAATCTATCATGAATTCACAGAATGTCGCAAATCATGCAGGCAGTCCTAGACAAGCCCTTCACCTGCTAGGAGGGGACACTTGGGGGCTTGCTGCTCCTCTGATGGCATTGCTCTGCTCTACCTGTTCAGTTGTTGGCCTCTTTTTATTTCTCCATCTGCTCTTTACCTGCTGCACTCCTCACAGGCCCTGGAGGACAAGAATTAATTTATGGTGCTGTGAAATGTGCTGGCCTTATCAAGGGATTACAGGTTAATACCCTCATGGTTCCCCTCTGCTACCTTTGGTCCTGGAGACCGTGTTGACATTGCAGGTTTGAACTTGAGGGAGGGGGCGAGGTGAGGAAGAAGGCAATTACAAGGCTCCCAGTTGCCTGCTGACCTGTTTGAAGCAGGTACGACTCACCCAGGTGTGGACAGGGGGGCCCTTCACCCAGAGCCCTATCTCTCTTGAGAGATAAATTCACAGCTAATAAAGATAAGGGCCCTAGAGAAATGCCCTGAGCTGGAACTGCATTGGCCACCCAGCCAATCAAAGCCAGTTGTGACTAATTCTCTCAATGGGAAATTCTGCGGGTTGGAGAGGGTCTGATGTTGTGGGGCTGGTGAGGGAAAGCCACCCTGGCTAGAAATGGTTTTGAACCCGGCCTCTGTCACTTAACGGCCATGGGGATCTTGAGCAGGTGTCTCCCTCTTTAAGCCTCAACCTGATGATCTTCCATGTCCTACATCTCAGGGCTCTTGGGAGAATGAACCATAATAATGTGTGAAAAGCAACCTGCATACTACCCAACACAGAGTCGATGTCCACCAAATGTGAATTCCCCTTGTCCCCAACTATTGTGGGCATTGGTAGGGTTAGGATCAGTTCCTGGTCTGATTCTGCCTTGTTTCTCCTACCCTCAAGGAGGCACCCTGAAACGCAGTTGCAGGTGATGTGATATGACTGATGGTATGATACCAAAGATCTTTTTGGAACAGTAAATAAAGAATTGCCCAGCTCTGTAGAAAACCCTCCAGTAGCTTCCCATTCAGTTACACTAAAATCCCACTCCTTACTGTGGTTGGTAAGATATTTATGATCTGTCCCTAGTTTCCTCTTGGGCCTCATTTTCTACCAGGCTGGGCTCTCTGTTTTAGTCTTACTGGTTGCCTTGCTATTCCTCTGACCTACCAAGCCAGTTTCTCCCTTAAGACTTTCTGGGGAAGTCTCACCCATGGCTTCATGGGTTCATCTGAGTTCAAATGCCACCTCCTCAGAAGCCTTCACTGACCTCTTCACAGTCTCCATGGCCCTCATCAGTGTCTGCAATGATGCAAGCCATTTAGTTGTTCACCTCATTGCGGTGTCTCTCCATGAGGCCATCATTTCCACATCTGAACCATTCCCATCTGCACCCCCAACATTGGGAAGAGAGCCACGTACACAGGGACTTCTCAGTAGATAGTTGTTGGATGAGTGAGTAAATGCACAAGCCTATTTTAATTTTTTAAATAAGTGATCCCCAAGCCTCAGCAATTGAATGAGTCTTAGAAATGAAGCATGTATAATACTCTACACTGACCACCTTTCTTCAACGTGTTTCCATGAAGTGAGCATGCCTGAGGGCTGAGATTGGAGAATGACCCAACTTTGCCCAAGGCATTAGTCTGCCATTGTTGCTATAACAAATGACCACAGACACAGTGGCTTCAAACCTTGCAGTTTTACCATCTTGCAGTTCTGGAAATCAGAATGTCTAAAATCGAGGTGTCCCTAGGGCCGTGTTCCTTCTGCAGGCTCTAATGAGAATCTGTTTCTTTACCTTTTCCAGCTTCCAGAGGCTACTCACGTTCCTTGGCTCGTGGCCCCATCTGGTTCCTCGAAGCCAGTAATTGCATCAGTTGGACTCTCCTTGTCATCACATCTCCTTTCCTCACTCTGACTCTCGTGCCTCCGTCTTATAAGGATCCTGTAATTCCACTGGACCCACCCAGGTAATCCAGGATAATCTCCCAGGATCTCTCAGGGTCCTAAAATTATTCACATCTGCACAGTCCCTTTTGCCATGTACAGTGACATATTCATAGGCTCTGGGGATGAAGATGTGGGCATCTTTGTGAGGGACCATTATTCTGCCAACCGTGTCACCTCTACTGTCTGAAAAAAAGAGAAGATGATCTGAAATGTTCTTTTTAATTTTTTCTTTATTTTTGGCTGCTCTGGACCTCCGTTGCTGTCCTCGCGCTCTCGGGCTTCTCTTCGTGGCTGTTCCTCTTGTTGTGGCTCACGGCTCTAGATCGCAGGATCAGTAGTTGTGGCACATGGGCTTAGTTGCTCTACAGCGTTGTGGGATCTTCCCAGCCTAGGGATCAAACTTGTGTCCTCTGCCCTGGCAGGTGGATTCTTAATCGCTGGACCACTAGGGAAGTCCCCCTTCCTGGAGCTGTTGTCTGCAGTCTGAATTCACCATCACTGCATCTCCTCCATTTCATTTCCTCCACAATTCCTTCCTCCTTATTCCACCTTTTTTGGTACCTTACGTTCCCAGGCAGTTCATGCTGGACAAATGTTCATTCCTGTTATCAATTTTTTCCCCCCTTAGGACAGAGATATTCATCCTTTAGAATATTAGCATTAACCACTGGCCACTTTTGACTTGTCACCAGTAGATTCTAAAATTGCCATGGGATGGATGCATAATATTTATTTCTGAGAGAACCTAGGTGAATTTTTCTCAGGGAAGTTGAGTTCAACACCATTCCATGGAGGTCTGGATACTCTCAGGAGGGTCACCAAATCAGACCCAGGTCTTAGAACATCAGAGAATATAAACATGGAATCAACTCATCACATCCATAACCTGAACAAACTGTTCTTTTTGTTCCCAGCCCACAACGTGGATCCCAGGAGGGAACAGGAAGTGGCTTGAGAAAATAAACCCAGCTCACTGGTCCTGTGAGTGGCGCCCTCTCCACACCAGAAAGCGGCAAGCTGGCTTGGAGAAATATATCCTGGTGAGCACCATCTTCTCCAGAGTCCAATGGGGCAAACAACAGTCCCAGCTGGATTCAACGAAGAGCTTAGAAGTAAGTAGTCATACTAAAACTTGGCTCTCAAGGCCCCACACTTCCGAAGTTCTGGAATCTTCTCTACCTCAGGCAGACTTTTGAAAGACCAGGTGGGATTTTCAGTTGTTGTTGCTGTTTAGTCTCTGAGTTATGTCCGCATCTTTGTGNGTTCCTCTTGTTGTGGCTCACGGCTCTAGATCGCAGGATCAGTAGTTGTGGCACATGGGCTTAGTTGCTCTACAGCGTTGTGGGATCTTCCCAGCCTAGGGATCAAACTTGTGTCCTCTGCCCTGGCAGGTGGATTCTTAATCGCTGGACCACTAGGGAAGTCCCCCTTCCTGGAGCTGTTGTCTGCAGTCTGAATTCACCATCACTGCATCTCCTCCATTTCATTTCCTCCACAATTCCTTCCTCCTTATTCCACCTTTTTTGGTACCTTACGTTCCCAGGCAGTTCATGCTGGACAAATGTTCATTCCTGTTATCAATTTTTTCCCCCCTTAGGACAGAGATATTCATCCTTTAGAATATTAGCATTAACCACTGGCCACTTTTGACTTGTCACCAGTAGATTCTAAAATTGCCATGGGATGGATGCATAATATTTATTTCTGAGAGAACCTAGGTGAATTTTTCTCAGGGAAGTTGAGTTCAACACCATTCCATGGAGGTCTGGATACTCTCAGGAGGGTCACCAAATCAGACCCAGGTCTTAGAACATCAGAGAATATAAACATGGAATCAACTCATCACATCCATAACCTGAACAAACTGTTCTTTTTGTTCCCAGCCCACAACGTGGATCCCAGGAGGGAACAGGAAGTGGCTTGAGAAAATAAACCCAGCTCACTGGTCCTGTGAGTGGCGCCCTCTCCACACCAGAAAGCGGCAAGCTGGCTTGGAGAAATATATCCTGGTGAGCACCATCTTCTCCAGAGTCCAATGGGGCAAACAACAGTCCCAGCTGGATTCAACGAAGAGCTTAGAAGTAAGTAGTCATACTAAAACTTGGCTCTCAAGGCCCCACACTTCCGAAGTTCTGGAATCTTCTCTACCTCAGGCAGACTTTTGAAAGACCAGGTGGGATTTTCAGTTGTTGTTGCTGTTTAGTCTCTGAGTTATGTCCGCATCTTTGTGACCACACGGACTGTAGCCCACCAGGCTCCTCTGTCCATGGGATTTCTCAGGCAAGAATACTGGAGTGGGTTGCCGTTTCCTTCTGCAGAGGATCTTCCTGACTCAGGGATCAAGCCTGCATCTCCTGCATTGGCAGGCGAATTCTTTACCACAGAGCCCGAAGGGGTTAATTCTTCCTGCTCTTGGGTCATCTCACCTCAGCACTCTCCCTAGTTCGTGAGAGACCTGGCCCCTGGTACGGTGTCAAAGAGGGTGTGGTGACTGTCTCCAGGCCGCCCGTCTCCTGCTCACGGTGCATAATAGCTCTGATTAGTATTAATAATTGATTTATACAGCACCTTTTACAAGCCTCCCTGCCATCGGCCCCTGTGAGGACACACGCATCACTTCCCTTCACCCCCAGATGATAAGCTGCCATCCAATGGGGTGGGAGGTGGCGGCAGGCGCCAGTCACCTCGGTGGCGCCAATGACGAGGCGAGGAGACAGTCTGATGCAGGAAGTAAGGCTGTGTCTTATCTCCTCTGGCTGGGGTGGGGGGTGGGCGGAGGTGATTCTGGACTTGTTATTAATTAGCTGAAGGATCAACTCCCTGAGGAACCCAGGTGAAGAAAGTATCTTTCCGTTGTGGGGCAAGGAGGGGCAATTTCCCTTGGTGCTGTGTTACCCCACTGTACAGAGGGGGGAAAAAAAAAAAAAGGCATGCCAATGGCAGAGATGGAGTAAAGCCAAAGCGTTTATGAATCACATTAGCATGTTCCACGGGGCTGCGTGCCAAGGTGAAGTTGAAGGTGGAGATGGGTAGCCAAGCTCAGGGCATTGGCCGCCATATTCTGCAGGGCTTGGGTTGCTCGTGTTGTGTTTTAAGGCAGCGTAGCGTGGTGTTCAGAGCTGACGATTCTCAGGGCCCCGGTGTGTGATCATTTGGAGGTAGTTCTGCCAGTGTGAGTTTCCTTAAGATCTCCAGTTCCATGTATTTCTGAGTGAATCTACATCACGTACTTTAGGAATATGGCTTCTGGATTAAGTCAGTTTCATGGTAGTCCGTACAAATAACAAATCCCAGGACTTACTTGCTGAGTGATTGTGGGAAAGTCATAGAACCTCCTTGAACTTCAGTTTTCTTATCTGGAAAATGGGATGCTGCTAGTGCTCACTTCCCAGGGGTGTGGCGCAGCTCTAGGTATGTGGCTAAGTGCTCTCTAAAGACATGCTGTTCATTGTTTTATCATCACGATGGCCATCAGCATGTTCATCATCTTCATCAAATGGCAAGCCTCTCCTAGGAGAAATAAGACATCTTGGTGCATCGAAAAGAAACTCCTTTCCCAGAAAGGAGATGTGAGGCACACACAGAGAGTTTTTTATGGCTGTTCAGACGCTTGATACCATGCTCCCTGGGAGATCAGTGGGGAGGATTCACCCCACGGTAAAGGCCCAGTGCAAGAATGAATTAGAGCTCTCAGGTGGCTGAATGGAAGAACTCAGAGATCAGGAATCAAGCACTAAATTCCAAGGAAGCCAGGCCATGGGGTGTGAGCTGAGATTAAGCGGGGACTAGGACTTGCACAGAAACATCTAGATCAGGATTTTCCAACTTTTTCTACCCAACATCTGTCCACTGATTCACACTCCATGAACAGTTACTGGCCAAGTAAGTGGGGGAGACTGCAGCACATTCTACGTTGATTTTGGAAAGCTACAAAGTTTGTAGTAAAAACTCTGAGAAGTCCTTCAGTAGTGAAATTTGGTAGCGGATTTGGTTTAACTCAATATTTTCCAAACTGTTTAACTTTTTATTCTTTTTTAGTGAAGTATCGTTGATGTTCCCTGGTGGCTCAGATGGTAAAGCGTCTGCCTACAATGCGGGAGACCTGGGTTCGATCCCTGGGTTGGGAAGATCTCCCAGAGAAGGAAATGGCAACCCACTCCAGTATTCTTGCCTGGAGAATCCCACGGATGGAGGCGTATGACAGGCTATAGTCCGTGGCATTGCAAAGAGTCAGACACGACTGAGCAAGCTTCACATTGTTGATGTACAGTGTTGGATTAGTTTCTGGTGTGAGCAAAGTGATTCAATAATGCATATAGGTAGTTATACATACTTCTTCATATTCTTTTCCATTATGGTTTATTATAGGGTATTGAATATAGTTCCCAGTGCTATACAGTGGAACATTGTTTTTCTATTTTACACACAGTAGTTTGTATTTGCTAATCCCAAAGTCCCAGTTTATTCCTCCCCTACCCTCTTTGCCCTTTAGTGACCGTACATTTTTTTTTTCCTATGCCTGTGAGTCTGTTTCTGTTTCATAAATATGTTCATTTCTGTCATATTTTAGATCCCACATATAAGTGAAATAAGCCACATTGTATTTGTCTTTCCCTGTTTGACTTATTTCATTTAATATGATGATTTTTAGGTCCAACCATGTTGGTGCACATGACATTATTCTATTCTTTTCTATGGCTGAGTAATATTCCAGTGTATGTGTGTGTCGCGTCCGACTCTGTGCGACTCCATAGACCACAGCCCACCAGGCTCCCCCATCCCTGGGATTCTCAAGGCAAGAACACTGGAGTGGGGTGCCATTGCCTTCTCCAATGCATGAAAGTGAAAAGTGAAAGTGAAGCCGCTCAGTCGCGTCCGACTCTTAGCGACTCCATGGACCACAGCCTACCAGGCTCCCCCGTCCCTGGGATTTTTCCAGGCAAGAGTACTGGAGTGGGGTGCCATCGCCTTCTCTGGTGTGTGTGTGTGTNTGAAAAGTGAAAGTGAAGCCGCTCAGTCGCGTCCGACTCTTAGCGACCCCATGGACCACAGCCTACCAGGCTCCCCCGTCCCTGGGATTTTTCCAGGCAAGAGTACTGGAGTGGGGTGCCATCGCCTTCTCTGGTGTGTGTGTGTGTATATATATATATATATGTACACCACTACACCACAATTTATTTATTCATCTATTCAAACCTTTTAAACACTTGAATCCCTTCCTTTGATTTGATTTCTTAAAATAACATATACGTTCTCTGAATATGCTTTGGGAGAGATCGATTTAGACCAAGAGAATTAGAGAAAATTGTCTTCTCCATGGCTGGGAAAAAAAGTTTTAAATCTTTTTAGAATGTGTGTTTTAAATGCATCCTACCTGTGCATCGTTTTTTAAAACTTGTAAGTGGTCTCACCACCACTTCTAAATTACTACTATTGTTCCTGAGAGTGTTCATCTGAGATTCTGCACCTATTTGATTTATTTCTTTTTTTAAAGCTGAATTTTAGTTATTTATTTAAAATTTTTTTGGCTGTACACTGAATGTGGGATCTTAATTCCCCAACCAGGGATTGAACTCACACCCCCTGGATTGGGAGTACAGAGCCTTAACCACTGGATCTCCAGAGAAATCCTTTGCAGCTATTTTAAATGGCTTACTTGAAGGGTAAAGAACGGGAAACACCTGTATTGGTCACAACATCAGATAATACCAATACTATTCATAAGAATGTTGATCCAATAGTGAGGATTATCTGTCAAGGCTACTGTTTATGAAGTCCTGTCTATAAGCCCCTCCTACACTAAGTAGGAGGCTTACATTATCAATACCATTTAGTCCTCCAAAGAGGAAACTGATGATCAGAGGAGGGTGTGTATCTTACAGACTGAAATCATCGCTAGAAAGTAGCAGGGCCAACATTTGAAGCCAGGATGAACAGTGAGAATAAAGCAAAGGCCATCACTTCGCCACCTTGCACGGACCCGCTCGCCCTTCATTCCTATGAACACCTGAATGCTCCCAGGGTGACTCAGAGGGAAGTCACACCTGCTGTCAGGAGCCAGGGCTGCCCTGAGTAATTGGATGCCAAGGCCCAGATTACTTAAAAATCTCTCTGTCTGTCCTGTTTGAGAGCCTCATGAGTCACCAAAAAGCTGCGTGTGGCTTAGGCACCGCCGAGGTGGATGGAAGCAAGTCTCATGACGCTGCTGTGTCACATGGACCTTGTCCTCTGAGTGCCAGACCCAGCTGGGTCTTGTCGGGGTGTCGCTTGCATCCTCTGAGGCTCACACTGCAGCACATCCAGAGCCTTTCCATGTACCCGTGTGTCCTCTACTGTAAGGGAAGGCCCAGGACAGGGACCGTCTCTTCTGGTTTGTGGGAGATAGTCCTGGTTTTAGCGCTGGAAGTCCCACATCCTGGGAAATCCTCCAGGTTCTGGCAACCCAGGACAGTTGGGTCACCCTAAATAGGTCCTTTTGCCTGGAGATTGACAAGTAAGCCTTGTCAAAAGGCAAGAGGCCCTTGAAAACAACCAGGGTAATAGAAACTTGCAGTGCATGGTGGCGAGGGCTGTTCTGACTTTTAAAAACAAAAGAAAATATCCTCATTAGGGAAAAAAAAAAAAATCCGACAGTCTTCTTTAAATCCAGCACTTTCTTAATTCAAAAAGGGCTTTAAAAATGGTATCCTGGGACTTCCCTGGTGGTTAACCTGTTGGTTAAGACTTCACCTTACAATACAGGGAATGTGGGTTCAGTGCCTGGTCAGGGAGTTAAGATCCCACATGCCTCAGAGCCAAAAAACCAAAACATAAAACAGAAGCAGAATTGTAACAAATTTAGTAAAGACTTAAAAAAAATAAATAGATAATAAATAAATAAAATGATATCCTCCAGGTCCACTATTATGCACTAAAATAATCACAATAATAATATTGGGTTGGCCAAAAGGTTTCACTGGGTTTTCTGTAACATCTTACAGAAAAACCATGTGAGCTTTTTGGCCAACCTAATAGCTGTCTTTTGAGAGTATTTGCCAAGCTCCTTGCTGGCCATTGGCATAGCACTTCTTGAAATTTGCCCAGCAAACTCATGATGCTGGAGCTACTTGGAAGCACAACTGAACAGAGAGAGAAACTGAGACCAAGACAAGGTCACTTGCGCAAGGTCATGGGTAGGTGGTGCCTGCTGCAGGCGGCCAGAACTCGGGGGACCTGAGATCAAGTCCCAGGCCCTACCCACCCAGCCATCCCCCTCCCTTTGATAGGGATGGGCACTCCAAGAATGAATGTTTTGGGGTCTTTATCATGCCAGGGCTCAGGTTTCCTGAAGGCAGCTTCTCTTTTGTCAGTGTGTCCTCAGAGTACCTAGCATGGAGCCTTAAGCATAATAGATGCTCAGTTAATGATTGCCAAATTGGATTGAAGTGAAAAAAATCTCAGTCTTTACACAGAGCCAAAAATACTTGGCAGAAGGCCTGGTCTATTTCACACGGGCCATTTTGTTTATTTTGCCACTAGAATAAAAGCTGTTTTAATCAAATGCCTGTCTCTCTATTGGATTATAAACTCATGCATGTGTGCTAAGTCACTTCAGTCATGTCTGACTCTTTGCAACCCTATGGACTGTAGCCTGCCAGGCTCTTCTGTCCATGGGATTCTCCAGGCAAGAATACAGAAGTGGGTTGCCATGTCCTCCTCCAGGGGATCTTCCCGACCCAGGGATCGAACCCAAGTCTTTAACGTCTCCTGCACTGGCAGGTGGGTTCTTTACTACTGGTGCCTCCTGGGAAGTCCTTATAAACTCATATGTGTATGTAATATAATATATATAAATAATATGTTAGAATATATTAAATAGAGATGATTATAAGCACTCTTATTTATGTATTATATATAATATGTGCATGTCTTATTGTTATATATAAAATTATAAGGACAAGCCCATACCATGTTATTTGTGGCTAGATCCTAGCTACTAGCTGTGCCTGGCACAGACTGGAGGCTCAATTACTATTTGGTAAATGAATAATGAAAATGAATATAGGCTGCCCAACAAGAAAACACTGGTTAGAAAGAGCTGTGTTGCTCCAAAGGAAAACTCTCCAGTCACTTTTCAAACAAGAAAAGGGGTCTTGCCTGAATTCAGTAATTTCTGGTACCGGGGGTGGGTCTGCCTCAACTATGAGATTATTGCCTATGGGTTCTCGTTTCACAGCAGACAGAGATGTGCACACATTCTCCACCTTTTCTTTAAGCCAGAATCACTCGTGGTCTCTCCAGTTAGACCTACGGGAAAAATGGCGGCTCATAACGCATTCAAGTTTGGACCACAGGGAATATCTGTAGATGAAGAAACCATCAAATAATAATACTACACAAGCACACAGCACTTTCCTATGTGCCTGGCACCCCGCTGTGTTATATATAATTAACCTAATTATACTTCACAAATACTGTGAGGTTGGTACCATTGCATCACTTATGAATGAGAAAATGAAGGTACAAAAGGCTGTATAGCTTGGCCAAGGTCACGGATCTTGTAAATCTGGCTTGAATCCATGGTCTTAACCCCTGTAAGGCATTTCCCACAACCTGCGGAGCAAAGAATGAAGACTGGCTCAGGTGGTCATTTCCGTACATATTGTGCAAGGGGCTGGCATTCCCAAAGAATAAGGATCCACCAAACTATTAATATTAAATAATAAAAATTATATATTAAACATTAATAACAACTCTATAGTATTCAATTATATTAATTAATGTATCCTGTTTGTAACAATAATTATAATAACAAGAGTAATAATTGTGCTATTAATATCAATATTAATTATTTTATTGACTATAATGATCAATACTAATAATTACCACAGTTGAGCTTCCACTATATGTCAGACACCTAATGGATATTTACTTGCTTTCACAACAAGGAGGTAGGGGCTTTTACGTTAATTTTTTTTATTTTAAATTTTTAAACACTTCAACTTTTCAAGGTATAATTTACAGACAAAATTGTAAGGTATTAAAGTTTTCATTGTGGTAATTTGACAACATATGTATACGTCATCCACTATATGTCAGACACCTAATGGATATTTACTTGCTTTCACAACAAGGAGGTAGGGGCTTTTACGTTAATTTTTTTTATTTTAAATTTTTAAACACTTCAACTTTTCAAGGTATAATTTACAGACAAAATTGTAAGGTATTAAAGTTTTCATTGTGGTAATTTGACAACATATGTATACGTCATGAAACTTCTCCCCTCACCTAGCTAATTAACACATCCATCACCTCTCATATTTATCTTTTTTTCTGCATGTGGTGAGAACATTTAAGATCTACTCTCTTAGAAAATCTCTATTATACACTATAGAGCTGATAGCTATGAAAGTGCTAGTTGTCCAGTCATGTCTGACTCTGTGCAACCCCAGGGACTGCAGCCCACCAGGCTCCTCCATCCATGGGATTTTCCAGGCAAGAGTACTGGAGTGGGTTGCCATGCCCTGTCCAGGGGGTCTTCCCAACCCAGGGATTGAACCTGGGTCAACTATAGTCATCACATTTTACATTAGGTCTTCTGACCCTGTTCATCTTGGAACTGAGATATGTACTCTTCTTACCAACCTCACCCTATTTCCCCATATCCACCCAACCCCTGGCAACCCCTTTTCTATTCTCTTTTTCTATGAGTTTGACTTTCTTTGTAGATTCCATGAATAAATGATACCATGCTATATTGGTCTTTCTCAGTCTAGCTTATCTCACTTAGCATAATGCCTCAAGTTCCATCCATGCATGTCCTAAGTGGCAGATTTCCTTCATTCGCATGGCTGAATACTATTCCAGTTTATCAAGATGATGGGCTTCCCAAGTGGCACTAGTAGTAAAGAACCCCCCTCCCCCACCGCTGCCAATTCAGGAGATGTAGGAGATGCAAGTTTGATCCCTCGGTTGGGAAGATCCCCTGAAGGAGGGTTTGGCAACCCACTCCAGTATGCTTGCCTGGAGAATCACCAAGGACAGAGGAGCCTGGCGGGCTATAGCCCATAGAGTCGCAAAGAGTTGGACATGATTGAAGCAACTTAGCACACATTATAACAGAGATGATGGCTCAGTGGCAAAGAGCCCACCTACCGATGGAGGAGACAGTTTTGATCCCTGGGTTGGGAAGGTCAGATCCCCTGGAAGAGGAAATGGCAACCTGTTCCAGTAGGCTTGCCTGGGAAATGTCATGGACAGAGGAGGCTCAAGGGCTGCAGTCGGTAGGATCACAAAGAGTCAGACACTTCTTAGTGACTGAACCATAAGTAAGAACAACAAATTTTGTATTTGACCTTGAAACTTCTTTCCCTCTACCTAATCCCAGCTTTTCTTTGGCAATAGCATCTATCTTGGGGCGGACATTGTTGTGGTTATCGTCATGAACCTGTCTCCTCTACCTGATTGTGAATTCTCTGCCCAAATGCTGACTCTTTATAAGCTCCGGATCACCATCATCTGGGTCGGTCCACTTTGCCGAGTTGAATGAATGAGTTTCACTGGCAGATCTGAGCAGAGGCAAAGCTACACACCCCTGTATGCAGATACCACATAGAAGGAACATTTATGCCTTTCCCTACCCTCCCTGCCCCACTGGGCTTTTGGCAAGTGATCACATGATCAAATCATAGTTCTCTTCACCATCAGTCTCCAAGGATGTTGGTGCCCCTGGGATGTGACGATTCACGGGGATCATTGTCAAACCCATTTTAGCTTTTCTTTCTAAATTCCCAGACTTTGTCTTTTTGAGCCGTCTCCAGAACCTTCCCAAGGGGGATTTTCCTTGCTCTTGTAAACCAGAGATTTATGCTCCTTATGTGGATTTTTCCCAGCTTAGCTGAATTCTCAGTTGTGGGTATAATTTTTTTTTTCCTTCAGGCAGAAGTGTGTGAAGCCGAGGACGTTGGAGAAACTGCTTTGTAGTGAGATTCTTAGACTAGTTCTTACCTGTGAGGCGTAATTGCAAGGAAACATGGTGCAGGGGAAAGACATTGCTTCTGGAATCAGAAAACAAAGCAAAACAAAACACGTGGGTTTGCCTCTTGGAGCACTGTGTCTTGGGGCAAGTTATCTGCTCTTTCTAAACCTCTCCACGTCCTTACCTATAAAAGAGGAATAGTGATCTCAATGCCGAGGGATGCAGAGAGAGTAGTTATCATTATGTACCACCTTCTGTTTCAATCCTAAGACTTCTTTTTCTTGCAGTCTGTCTTCCCTCTCACCAGCTTTTCACCACCACAATTATTTCCATTCATTTTTGGTGCTTTTTTTGGATCCCATCCCTCCTTCCAGCTGTTCTAACTTTTTAACTTCTTGTATCCCCTTGCCTTATATCCTATATAACTTGGGTCTCCTTATGAATCTTTGTTTTTTTAAAAATCTCATATTCTTTGTACTTTTGAAAGAAAATCCCATTTTATAACTGTGGACATTAGTAGGCTTAGTTAAAACATAGTGAGTTGAATTGATCCAGCTGTTCGAGTTAGGATTTCTGCTGGAAAACAAATCATGATATATGTTTTGACCACTTGCCCCACTGTCTTTGGCAAGACTTTGATGGTTAAAGTGATGTCAAGCCACAGTGTGTGTCACTGAATGTCAGCCAGGAATGGGTCTTGTTGATTCACACCTAATAGCTTTCAATGAAGGGAGTTAGAAAAAGGATATCAAAACAAAGCAAGCAAACGAAGATGTAAAGAAGCAGTTAACATAAAATAAGAAAGCAAGGATTGAAAACTGGCCAACATTTGATTAGTAAATATAAGAGATTCTTTTTTGAGAAACAAACTTTATTTTAAATTATTTTTAAAAATTGGAGTATAATTGCTTTACAATATTGTGTTAGTTTCTTTTGTACAATGAGGTGAATCAGCTAGCTATATATATATATATATATATACATATATCCCTTCCCTCCTGAGCCTCCCTCTCACTCTCCACATCCCACCTCTCTAGGTCATCACAGAGCCCTGAGCTGAGCTCCCTGTGTTATACAGCAGCTTTCCACTAGCTGGCTATTTTACACATGGTAGTGTATCTATTGGAGAAGGCCATGGCACCTCACTCCAGTACTCTTGCCTGGAAAATCCCATGGAAGGAGGAGCCTGGTAGGCTGCAGTCCGTGGGGTCGCTAGGAGTCGGACATGACTGAGCGACTTCACTTTCACTTTTCACTTTCATGCATTGGAGAAGGAAATGGCAACCCACTCCAGTGTTCTTGGGAAAATTCCAGGGACGGGGGAGCCTGGGGGGCTGCCGTCTATGGGGTCGGGAAGAGTCGCACACGACTGAAGTGACTTAGCAGCAGCAGCAGCAGCGTATATATATCCATGTTGAGAAACAAATATATTTTAAGAGGACAAGCTATTGAAAAGTTTAAAGAAGAAAAAGAAATGAGGAAACCTAAGTATCACAAGTTAGCAATGAGAAACAAGATATGAAGTTATAATGGGGACATTTAAATTATTAGAGTGCTATAGGCACTCTGTCTCCAGATTACTCAGCTTCCTCACTGTGGGCCTGGGTGATTCTTTGCTGTGGGAGTTGTCCTGGGAATTGCAGGGTATTTAGCAGTATCCTTGGCTTCTGCCCACTAGATGCTAGTATCTCCCCCTGCCACTCAGGTTATAACAACCCCCAGTGTCGGAAATCTGTATGCAGGCCAGGAAGCAACACTTAGAACTGGACATGATTCCAATGAATATTCAGGACTGATTTCCTTTAGGATTGACTAGTTTGATCTCCTTGCAGTCCAAGGGACCTTCAAGAGTCTTCTTCAGCACCACATTTGAAAGCCTCAATATCTATAGATTATGCCTAATGTCACCAGGGGCCAAAGTCATCCCCTGTTGAGAACCCACGTTCTATATTAATCACTTTGGAAAATTTTCATGACATGGAAAATATTCTAGGGAAATATTAGTGATTTCAGTAAAAATATACACATATGCATGTGTATGTGTGTGTCTATATATATGTATAAAAGCCAGGAAAAACCTTTGTAAAGTTAACATGTCATCTCTAAAAAACAAAATTCTGGGTCAAAAGGAACTTATCAGTGAGCTGTATGCCATGCTCAAAAGATAATAAATTTCCATTCTTTATGAACTGCGAAGGTGACCAACTGTCCTGGTTTCCCCTAGATTTAGTGGTTTGCTGGGATGCAGGACTCTTACTGCAGAAACCTGGAAAGTCTTGAGGAACCCTGTGCAGGTTGGCCATTGACTTTCCCACAGGTAGTGAGAGAGAGTACATTAACTCAGCACTCAAAACAAGAAACAATAGGCCATATCCAGTAATGAATAGAAATGAGTAAAAAAGGAAACATTAATGTGAAATCATGGCATGTCAAAGTAGTATTTTAATTTATTTGCTTGTTTGATTAAGAAACTTTGTTCCAATAAGATAATTTGTGAGGTCTGAATTGTTTAAGCAAGGTGGTGCGGGCAGCCCTTACCGGGTCTCCTTCTCACCAAACCCCAACCATTTCCTTCTTCCCTCAGTTCAGTTCAGTCCCTCAGTCATGTCTGACTCTTTGCGGCCCCATGGACTGCAGCACGCCAGGCCTCCCTATTCATCACCAACTCGCGGAGTTTACTCAAACTCATGTCCATTGAGTCGGTGATGCCATCCAACCATCTCATCCTTTGTCGTCTCCTTCTCCTCCCACCTGCAATCTTTCCCAGCATCAGGGTCTTTTCCAATGAGTCAGTTCTTTGCATCAGGTGGCCCAAGTAGGAGTTTCATTCCTAAACCCGTTCCCACACCCTCCCCTAAGGGGCTCCACAGTACCCCTAGTGCCCTCCAAAGGATGTTGGCAATCCAACATCAAAATAATAACCATCTTAATGAAGCAGGTCTATACCAAAAATATAAGATGGTCCGAGAGGGTTATCTTGATGTAGATCCAAGGTATTTGATATACAAAATCCATGGTTTAAAACAAAACAAAATGCCAAACAAGCTTCACTGAACCAGAAGTTTGCTTCCCTAACTTAGGCTGATTATCTTTTCTCAAATCACTAACAACATCATTCATAATGGAGGCCTTCTCATTAAAGTCGGGAACAAAGAGTCCTCTGAACGCCCTTAAGTTAATAGTTTTTAAGAAATTTTAGCCAATGCAATAAAGCAGAAAACAACCAGATAAGACGAAGATAAACTAGAAAGGGAGAAATGTAATTAATTATTTGCAGATGACCTGACTGAATCAATGGAAGTTTTTAAGAAATAATCAGAATATTAAAAGAAAAAGACCAATACCTTCCCTAGTTTTTAAAAATTCACCAATAAAATTCTAAAAATGATTTTTTTTTAAAAGGAATCATCAAAGTTAGGTGAAAATGATCTTAAAGTTAAAATTAGGTGAGACTAGCCATACAGTTTTATCTGAAAAATAAGAGGTCTTATACTACCAAATTTAAAGCATATAATAAAGCTACAGTAATTCCAACAATATGGGCCTAATGCAAAATAGACACCTAGATCCATGGAATTAAATATAAAATTCCATAAATACGCCCACTTATTGATAAGAATATGTTAAAGGTGGACGTTCAAATCAGTGGAGATATGACCATTAAGTGAAAAATGATCCTGTAACATATGATTTGACATATGATAACTATTTGACAAAATAAGGTCAAATACTTACCTTATGTCATGTAGCAAAATTAATTAATATGAGTAAATTGAGTTACCTGTAAACAGTAAGACTATAAAAGAATTAGAAATATAGATATACCTTTACCTGAACCCTGGATTGAATAGCCTTTTATTTTAGTTAGTAAAAGAAAGTAAGTGCTGTAAGTGATACAGTAAACCAAATAAAAAGTGAAAACCAAAAAGCACCATAAAAATCAAAAGGAAGATGACCAGGAGAAATATATACATTATGGGAGTAAAATGATTATTGGTTTTATTCTGTGAAGAGTTTGGCCACCTGATGTGAAGAGCTGACTCATTGGAAAAGCCCCTGATGCTGGGTAAGATTGAAGGAAGGAGGAGAAGGGGAAGGCAGTGGATGATGTGGTTAGATGGCATCACTGACTCAATGGACATGAATTTGAGTGAATTCCAGGAGACAGTGGAGAACAGAGGAGCCTGGTGTGCTGCAGGCCATGGGGTCAGATGGAATCAGACCCAACTTAGCAGCTAAAAAACAATAACAACGTGAAGAGTTATTATAAATGAGCGAGAAGATAAATGTGTAAATTCAAAAAAAGTGGGGCTATGTATGATCAGTTTCCAAAGAAGAAATATAAATGATAAATTAAAGCTATAAGTTATTCAATAGCATTACAATAAAATCAATGCAAATTAAAACAATAAGATACTGTGTTTTGCCTATCAAATGGGGGAAAAACAGATTACTGAGGTGGTGAGGATAGTCAGATGATATACAGATAAGCAGAGATGTCATCAAGATATGTATATAAAGATAGTCATAACAACATGATAGGAAAGAGAGAAATTGGCTACACAGCAGTTGATTCTTACAGAAAATATATACAAGGTACAACTATATAGTGATTCAAACCACGGTCTTAAAAAATAGGAGGAAATATCAATGATACATAAAATTATTTAAAAAAAATGTCTGCAGTACATGATAACACTTTTCTAAACTCCAACTATATCTGTATCTGCACACCACGAAAAATTATTAAAGAATGGATAGATACAGTGCTGGTAGTTCTCTGACTGGTGGCTTTAATCTTTCTTTGCATATTTCTATGTTGCCCAAATTCTCCTGTGTTATTTCTTTAATCATAAGAAGTCATATTCAGTTCAGTTCAGTTCAGTCGCTCAGTCGTGTCCGACTCTTTGCGACCCCGTGAATCGCAGCACGCCAGGCCTCCCTATCCATCACCATCTCCCGGAGTTCACTCAGACTCACGTCCATCGAGTCCATGATGCCATCCAGCCATCTCATCCTCGGTCGTCCCCTTCTCCTCCTGCCCCCAATCCCTCCCAGCATCAGAGTCTTTTCCAGTGAGTCAACTCTTCGCATGAGGTGGCCAAAGTACTGGAGCTGTCTCTTATACACATCTAGATGTGTATAAGAGAATCCTCCGTCCATGGGATTTTCCAGGCAAGAGTACTGGAGTGGGGTGCCATTGCCTTCTCCAGGGGTAGGAGCAGGAGGGGATATTCAAGAGGCAACAAGGAGGCCAGTGAAAATCACATGGAAGAACAAAGGGAGACTGGTAGGAGATGAGCTCAGAGAAAGTAACAAAGGGGATGGGGGGTTTCAGATAAAGGGGAAACTTACAGGCCATTTCATTGGAAAATAATGAAAAGACTCATTGGAAAAGACTCTGATGCTGGGAGGGATTGGGAGCAGGAGGAGAAGGGGACGACTGAGGACGAGATGGCTGGATGGCATCACCGACTCGATGGTCGTGAATCTGGGTGATCTCCGGGAGTTGGGGATGGCCAGGGAGGCCTGGTGAGCTGCGATTCATGGGGTCGCGAAGAGTCGGACACGACTGAGCGACTGAACTGAGCTTACAGGCCATTTCAGCTCTTATTCTCACTGAGTGAGAAGGAAAACATTAGAGTTTGCTTAGATTTTTTTTTGAAAATTTCTAAATAGACGAAAAATAGAGAGAGTAGAATAATGAACACACAGGTACTCATGATGCAGTTTCAGCATTATCAGCTCATGACCAAGCCTACTTCATCCGCATTCTCCACACCATCCTCATGGATTGTTTTGAAGTGGATCCCAGACACCTTTCCATTTCACCTCTAAATATTTTTGCACATAAGCATGCCTTGGAAGTATTGCAGGTTTGATTCCAGATCAGTGTGAATACAAAGTAAATGTCACAATAAAGCAAGTCATAAATATTTTGGTTTCTCAGTGCATGTGAAAGTTATGTTTATACTTTACCACAGCTATTAAGTAGGCAATAGCATTATATCTAATAAAACAAGGTTCATAGCTTAATTTAAAAATACTTTCTTGTTAAAAATATGCTTACCATCAATTTGAGCCTTCAGTGATTTGTAGTAACATCAAAGATCGATCACTGATCACAGATCATCATAATAACATATGATAGTCGTAGTAATAATAATATAAAAATATAATAATAATAAAGTTTGAACTATTGCGAGAATTAAGTAAAATATGACACAGACACGAAGTGAGCAAATGCTGTTGGAAAAGAAAAAAATGGTGACAATAGATTTGTTCACCACAGCGCTGCCACAAACCTTCAATTTGTAAAACCTGCAATATCTGCAAAGCACCATAAAGTGAAGTCTGCCTTTATATCTTTAAAATATAAGGTCTCTTTTAGAAAACTCACAAAAAAACAATTTTAAGTATAACAAAAAAAAATTTTGTTATACTTAAAAATGTAAGAATAAGTTCTATGTACCACAAACTAATTAGTGTTCAAATGTGCCATTTTATTGATAATTTTCACAGAGTTTGTATGAATCAGCATCCAAGTAAGTCATGAATTGCAATTGTTGAAATAGCTCTTAAATCTCTTTTAATCTCTAGGATTCTCCGCAATCTCTATCAGTTTCTTTCAATCTGTTGAAACTGATCCTTTCTGAATTTCACTGGTTATACCCCCATGGTGTTATTCAATGAGTTCCTCTGTTCCCTGGATTTCTCATAAACTTGTAGTTACGTGCTGTCGTTGTTCAGTTGCCCAGTCGTGTCCAATTCTTTGTGACCCCACGGACTGCAGCACGCCATGCCTCTCTGTCCCTCACCATCTCCTGGAATTTGCCCACGTTCATGTTCATTGCACCCGTGATACCTTCCAGCCATCTCTTCCTCTGATGCCCTCTTCTTCTGCCCTCAATCTTTCCCATCATCAGAGACTTTTCCATTGAGTCATCTGTTTGTGTCAGATGACTAAAATACTGAAGCTTCAGCTTCAGCATCAGTCCTTTCAGTGAATATTCAGGGTTGATCTCCCTTAAGATTGACTGGTTTGATTTCCTTGCTGTCCAAGGGACTTTCAGGATTCTTCTCTGGCACCACAGTTTGAAAGCATCAGTTCTTTGGCATTCTGCCTTCTTTATGGTCCAGCTCTCACAACCATACATGACCACTGGGAAGACCATAGCCTTGGCTATACGGACCTTTGTCAGCAGAGTAATGTCTCTGCTTTTCAGTACACTGTCTAGCTTTGTCATTGCTTTCCTGCCAAAAAGAAACCGTCTTCTGAATTCATGGCTGCAGTCACCATCCACAATGATTTTGGAGCCCGGGAAGAGGAAATCTGTCACTACTTTCACCTTTTCCCCTTCTATTTGCCATGTAGTGATGGGGTTGGATGCCATGATCTTAGTTTTTTTAAGATTTAGTCTTAAGCCGGCTCTTTCACTCTCCTCTTTCACCCTCATCAAGAGTCTCTTTAGTTCTTGTTCAGACAGACCTAATCAGAATCAAGGGGGTTTTTGTGTTTGTTTTCTTGGCAAGAATACTTCATAAATGAGGTTAGGGACTTTCATCAAGAGATGTAAACTGTTTGATTGCCCCTCATCTCATGATATAAGCAGCCATGAATGACCTTTGCCCAGGTTCACTAATTCATTGGAAGTTTCAAAGGGCTGACATTTTATTTTTTTCTTTCTTTAGTTATATGGTGTATATAGATACAGAAAATTTCCTCACATCAGCTATCTGCAAGAATACTGGAGTGGGTTACCCTGTAACCAGCTATCTGGTTACCCTGAATAGCACGGGCAGAATACATGCTTGACTCTTTCGCTTTATTTGAAAGTGAAAGTTGCTCAGTCGTGTCCAACTCTTTGTGACCCCCATTGACTATACATACAGTCCCTGGGGAATTCCCCAGGCCAGAATTCTGGAGTGGGCAGCCTTTCCCTTCTCCAGGGCATCTTCCCAACCCAGGGATCAAACCCAGGTCAACAATGAATTGGCTGTCCGGTCTACCAGTTCCCCAATGCCACAAAACAAATCACCACGTTTAGTGGCTTAAAACAACACACATTTCTTCTCTTTCAGTTCTTGTGGGTCAGGGGTCCCAGCACGGCTTAGCTGGGTCTTCTGCTGCAGGGTCACTCATGGAGGTACTGGTTGGGGCAGTGGTCTCACTGGAAGGCTCAGCTGGGGAGAGGTTTGATTCTGATCTCACTTACGCAGTGAGGGAGGGGATTACACAGGGTGTCAACACTAGGAGAGGAACCCCAAGGGCCATCTCAGGATAACGCTGCCACAACCAGTATGTTCCAAGGTGACTGCTAAGTTTCATTTTTTGTTTGCTTAGTATGACCTGGATTATTAAAAGATAAAAGGATTGCCTTGCCAGCTGTGTGGAGACTATGTGCCAGCATGCCAGGGGAGCGAGAATGAAACACCTGCTGTCAACATCCCCAGAGCCTCATTGTTTGCTGCATCACCGTTAAGCCTTGCAACACGATCCAAATCCCATAAGTGAAGTAAAAAGGCAAGACACAGGCAAGGAGGAAACAATAGGAGATGGAATTGATCTCCAGAATGTGCAATGAGTGGAAATCTGTGTGCCTCTATTTCCTTCCTGTAAATTTAGGATAATAGTCTCTACCTCCCTGGGCTATTGTTAGTACATGTGAAACGTTTAGAGCATCGGCTGGCAGAGAAGTTCTCTGGTGGTCCAGTGGCTAAGACTCTGCACTCACAATGCAAGGGGCCCAGGTTCAATCCCTGGTCAGGGGACTATTTCCCACATGCTGTAACTCAAGTTTCCACATGCACAGTGAAAATCAAAGATCCCATGTGCGGCAAGTAAGACCTAGCCAAATAAATAAATAAATGAATTTTAAAAAGTAGGGCTGGCACTTCAAGTGCCACCTAGCTGTAAGTGGTTGCTGCTGCTATTTTATCATTGTTGAAATGATTATTGTCACTTATGTGATTACACGTTAATATTTGCTGACTTCTCTAAGGCTGCCTGGTTGGTCCTGGGCTACGTGCCCATGCTAGCTGGAAATGTTTTTGCTTTCAGCAGACAGAGCCAAGTGAAAGTCTCCTATTTTCCTTCCCAGCATGAATGAGTGATTCAAGCCACTTCAGTAGCAATTAAATAGCTTCAAAAGTGAATCTGACTCATTAAATACCCAATTGGCTCGGAGAACTTGGTCCTAAATTAAACCAAGCCCCTTCTAGTCTTTTAAAAAGGTGAACACTATTCATTAGGGTTTTTTTTTTTTAAGTTTTAATTACACAAGTGGTATATGAATATATTCTTTTATTTTAAAAGATGAACACACCTAAAGATAAGATTCTCCAGACTTCCCCAGTGATCCAGTGGTTAAGAATCCGCCTGCCAATGCAAGAGATGTGAGTTTGATCCTGCTCTGGGAAGATTCCACATGCCATGAGGCAACTAAGCTTGTGAGCCACCGCTGCTGGGTCTGTGCTTTAGAACCTGTGCTCTGCAGCAAAGGGAAGCCACCCCAATGAGAAGCCAGTGCACTCCAGCTGCCACAGCTAGAGAAAGTCCATCGGCACCAGCGAAGATCCAGTTCAGTTCAGTCGCTCAGTCATGTCCGACTCTTTGCGACCCCATGAATCACAGCATGCTAGGCCTCCCTGTCCATCACCAATTCCCGGAGTTCACTCAGACTCACGTCCATCGAGTCAGTGATGCCATCCAGCCATCTCATCCTCGGTCGTCCCCTTCTCCTCCTGCCCCCAACCCCTCCCAGCATCAGAGTCTTTTCCAGTGAGTCAACTCTTCACATGAGGTGGCCAAAGTACTGGAGTTTCAACCCAGCACAGCCTAAAAATCAGAGAGAGACAAGATTCTGCTTGAGAACTCTCACCTCTGCTTCCTCTCTTTCATTCTAGAGGTAACCGTGGTTAATAATCTGATATGTGTTCTTTTTTTTTTTTTTACTTTATTTTACTTTACAGTACTGTATTGGTTTTGGCATACATTGACATGAATCCGTCATGGATCTACATGAACTCCCAAACATGAACCCCCTGATATGTATTCTTTGAGAGCTCTATCTTTGCATTTACATTGGTTTATATGTTTTTATGTAAATAATGTTGTTTGGCAAGCATTATTCTGCAACTTTCTTAAATAGCTGCAAATGACTCATTAAACACCAAGTTATCTGGGAAGGTTTGGTCTTAAATTGTCTCACACCCCACACCAGATCCTCCAGCAAGTTATGTCAGCTATCCTTGAAAAATACATCCAGAATCTAACCACTTCTCACCCCCTCCACAGCTCTGACCCTGGACCCTGCTCCAGTTTCCACTTCAAATTTCGATCAGATACACCTAAAAAATTTGAAAGCAAGTTCTTGAAAAGGTATTTTACCTTTGAATAATAATTATTCAATGCTACCTATGTTCACTGTATCAGTCTTTACAATGGCCAAAAGATGGAAATAATCCAAATGTCCAGTGGATGGGTGGATAAAATGTCATATATATTACACTGGGCTATTATTCAGTGTTTAAAAGGAAGGAAACTGTGTCACATGCTACAGCATGAATGAGTCTTGAAGACATGAGATGATCAGATACAAAAAGGCAAATATTGTATGATTTCACTTAAACGGGGTATCTAGCTGAGTTTAAACTGATAGAGACAAGAGTAGAATAATCAGTATTCTACCAGGAGCTGGAAGGAGAGGACACTGGATAGTTACTATTCAATGGGTACAGAATTCCAGTCTTGGAGCATCTGAAAGTACCGGAGACAGGTGATGGTGATGGTTGAACAACAACGTGAGTGTACTTAATGCTACTGTACTTATGCTTTTAAATGGTTAAAATGGTATTGTTGTGTGTATTTTATCACAATAAAAAACACATCGGAAATTTTTGATCAGGTTGCTTGCTCGCCTGTTTAGTTGCTCAGTCGTGTCCGACTCTTTGTGACCCCATGGACTGTAGCCCACCAGGTTCCTCTGTCCGTGGGATTTTTCAGGTAAGAATACCGGAGTGGATTGCCATTTCATTCTCCAGGGGATCTGCCTGACCCCAGGACTGAACCTGTGTCTCCTGCATTACAGGAGGATTCTTTACCTGCTGAGCCATCAGGAAAGCCCCTTTGATGGGGTTATATCACCCCAAACCTCTACAAGCCCTCATCTCAGGGCTTCAAGACCCAAGTCCCTACCCCGGCCTGTCCCGGGTTGTTTCCACACCCTGTGCAAACTTTCTGAATTTCCCTCTCTTGGTCTTCTTGTTCACTTACACTACAGACATGCTGGCACCTTTACTGCTTTTCAAATACGCCAGGCATGCTTTGCCTCAGGGCCTTTGCAGTTTCTATTCCTCTGCCTGGTACATTTTTCTCCCAGGTATCTGCGGGGCTGGCTTCTTCTCCTCCTTTAGGCTTATGGATCTTAGCTCCCCAACCAAGGGTTGAAAACATGAACTCCCAAACATGAACCCCCTGATATGTATTCTTTGAGAGCTCTATCTTTGCATTTACATTGGTTTATATGTTTTTATGTAAATAATGTTGTTTGGCAAGCATTATTCTGCAACTTTCTTAAATAGCTGCAAATGACTCATTAAACACCAAGTTATCTGGGAAGGTTTGGTCTTAAATTGTCTCACACCCCACACCAGATCCTCCAGCAAGTTATGTCAGCTATCCTTGAAAAATACATCCAGAATCTAACCACTTCTCACCCCCTCCACAGCTCTGACCCTGGACCCTGCTCCAGTTTCCACTTCAAATTTCGATCAGATACACCTAAAAAATTTGAAAGCAAGTTCTTGAAAAGGTATTTTACCTTTGAATAATAATTATTCAATGCTACCTATGTTCACTGTATCAGTCTTTACAATGGCCAAAAGATGGAAATAATCCAAATGTCCAGTGGATGGGTGGATAAAATGTCATATATATTACACTGGGCTATTATTCAGTGTTTAAAAGGAAGGAAACTGTGTCACATGCTACAGCATGAATGAGTCTTGAAGACATGAGATGATCAGATACAAAAAGGCAAATATTGTATGATTTCACTTAAATGGGGTATCTAGCTGAGTTTAAACTGATAGAGACAAGAGTAGAATAATCAGTATTCTACCAGGAGCTGGAAGGAGAGGACACTGGATAGTTACTATTCAATGGGTACAGAATTCCAGTCTTGGAGCATCTGAAAGTACCGGAGACAGGTGATGGTGATGGTTGAACAACAACGTGAGTGTACTTAATGCTACTGTACTTATGCTTTTAAATGGTTAAAATGGTATTGTTGTGTGTATTTTATCACAATAAAAAACACATCGGAAATTTTTGATCAGGTTGCTTGCTCGCCTGTTTAGTTGCTCAGTCGTGTCCGACTCTTTGTGACCCCATGGACTGTAGCCCACCAGGTTCCTCTGTCCGTGGGATTTTTCAGGTAAGAATACTGGAGTGGATTGCCATTTCATTCTCCAGGGGATCTGCCTGACCCCAGGACTGAACCTGTGTCTCCTGCATTACAGGAGGATTCTTTACCTGCTGAGCCATCAGGAAAGCCCCTTTGATGGGGTTATATCACCCCAAACCTCTACAAGCCCTCATCTCAGGGCTTCAAGACCCAAGTCCCTACCCCGGCCTGTCCCGGGTTGTTTCCACACCCTGTGCAAACTTTCTGAATTTCCCTCTCTTGGTCTTCTTGTTCACTTACACTACAGACATGCTGGCACCTTTACTGCTTTTCAAATACGCCAGGCATGCTTTGCCTCAGGGCCTTTGCAGTTTCTATTCCTCTGCCTGGTACATTTTTCTCCCAGGTATCTGCGGGGCTGGCTTCTTCTCCTCCTTTAGGCTTATGGATCTTAGCTCCCCAACCAAGGGTTGAACTCATGCTCCAGCAGTGGAATCACAGAGTCCTAATTTCTGAACTGCCAGCTGACCCTACTTTTTAAAACTCAACCTTCACCCCACCCCTTTTGGCCTGCATTCTTCTTCTCCACAGCAGTTAAACCATCTAAAAGCTTCTTTGTCTTATTTATTGTCTGTCTTGCCTCACTAGAATGTATGAGTGTTCGAATGTTTTAAAGTCTCCAAGCAGCAACCTGACCTTTCTCAAGGTTCCTGGATGCCACTGATAACCTCAATAGCAAAGTTGCAAAGTTTGTTCTCAGATCTTCCTTTTCCTTGGGTCACAGCCCCAGAAGCTGATTAAATTTTTCCTCTAGGCCAGGAAGGGGAGACAAATGGAAAGGTATGCGCTCTGAGTGACCAGGTGAGCCCTGAGCGCCAGCCTGGCTGTTCCCTGTGTGATTTAGACTCTGCGGCTGGATTTCTGGGAACAAAGTGAAACCTGCCAGGCTTGGCAGTAGCTGGGAGCTTTTGTGGCAGACTGGCCAGTGGTGAAGAAGAGCAAGCAGAGATGGCCTGGACGTGATGGGAGCGGAGGCTCCATACTCGAACGTCTATCGGTCATCAATGCACAGGCAAGCTGGGCACGGGGACACTGGACAACTTGGACATGGGGAATCACGGGAAATCAGGACCCATTCAGCTGCCACTCAGCTCCAGGTGACTCGGACCAAGCAGGAATGAAAGCATTCTTGTTGCCAGACCTCCTGACTGCTTATTTTCCAGAGAATCAGGAAGTCGATTTTTATGAGCTATTTTCTCACTTTTAAACATTGGTTTAAAAATTTTTTTTAAATACCACATGATCTTACGAAACATGTTTGAAAACTGGATCTCCTCCATCCCCATTCCCTCCCATACACACCCTCCACTGTTTACAAATCTGCAGTTTGGGAAAACACTTAAGAACATGGACTTTGGTTCCAGAGAGACCTGGCTTTGCTGCTATTTGGGCCAAGTTCCTTGACGTCTGCAAGTCCGTTTCTTTATCTGTAAAATGGGAACAAAACTAGAACCTGCCTCATAAGCTTGTTTGGGAGGATAAAGGAGACTTAGCAAGGCGCCTGGCGAATAGTATCACAATTCAATACGAGCAGTAGTCATTGGGGGAAAGGGGGACCCAAAGGGTACTAGTATTTTTTTAAATACCACATGATCTTACGAAACATGTTTGAAAACTGGATCTCCTCCATCCCCATTCCCTCCCATACACACCCTCCACTGTTTACAAATCTGCAGTTTGGGAAAACACTTAAGAACATGGACTTTGGTTCCAGAGAGACCTGGCTTTGCTGCTATCTGGGCCAAGTTCCTTGACGTCTGCAAGTCTGTTTCTTTATCTGTAAAATGGGAACAAAACTAGAACCTGCCTCATAAGCTTGTTTGGGAGGATAAAGGAGACTTAGCAAGGCGCCTGGCGAATAGTATCACAATTCAATACGAGCAGTAGTCATTGGGGGAAAGGGGGACCCAAAGGGTACTAGTAGGGAGAGAGAGTGGAATAATAGAAAGGTCGTGCGTGGTATGAGCTGGTGTGATGTGGTCAGAGGCAGAGGAACATCCAAGCTTGCTTGCTATGGCCTGAGGGGATGAGACTGAAGGTCCAGGACCCACCAGAAGCAAAGGACTCAGGTAAAGATTCTGCCTGGTGGCTCAGATGGTAAAGAATCCGCCTGCAATGTGGGAGACCTGGGTTCGAACCCTGGGTTGGGAAGATCCCCTGGAGGAGGGCATGGCAACCCACCCCAGTATTCTTGCCTGGAGAATCCCCATGGACAGAGGAGTCTGGGTGGCTACAGTCCATGGGTTTGCAAAGAGTCCGACATGCCTGAGCAACTAAGCACAGCACACAAGGGTTCTGCCAACCACGCCAGAGACCAGCCCTCCAGGCCTGGGGGTGGCACTGCATCTCTAAGAGGCTCTCTGTCTCAGAGGGTGGCACAGGTCCCAAGCCAGAATTTGTCTTGTAGGACTTTACATCTGTGCTTGTGGGAGTTAATCTTCTTAGTTTGGGACCTGACATTTCAGATGTCAAGATTCTGCAACTGTCCCTCCCGACTTCTTTCTTTTGTAGTTTGGATAAAATTTTCACCAGAATCACTTAGGAGTAATACAATGTGTGATTTCTAGGCTAGGGCAGCATCAACTTGGATGGGGGTGGTGATACCCGAAATCAGCATCACCAGAATCAAAATATGGATGAAGGGTAAGAAAGGGATGCTGACCCAAGAACTGAATTATGTGTACTTACCTCAAGTAGAATGAATGGGTGCTCAGTGACCCCCTCTCCTAGGGGAAAGAAAACAGTCACCTTATCTTTTATGCAATGTATTTTTAAAATAGTCATTACAAAGAACAGCATTTAACACCCTACTGATCCCCAGAGCTGGCTTGGCTGATCTTGGATCCCTTTTTATATTTATCATCTCCTAGAATTGCACTACCTTGTCTAAAGAAAGCAGGAGGACTAGTCTTCCACAATAATATAGAACAGAATGTTTAGAGGGTACTTACCTTTCAAACCAGTCATGAATCTAGCCAGGCCTAAATTTGTCCAACTGTGCCATAACGCACCTCATATATCTTTGTCTAGAAAAAGATTTTTGTTTTCTTGCCAAGTGATCCATGGTTCTAAACACCTGGCAAAAGTCCACACAGACTCTCTTACGTCCTTCAATCAACTCTGAGAACACCGCTCTCCGTGTTCACAACTGTTTAAAATACATACTTCAAAATTTGTCAGCCTAATATCACCGAGTTCATAGTTCCTATGCACCCCTCAAATGCCACCTCCCCCACATTGGAAATCATGACATAAAGAAAGACATAACATTGGTGCAAGGCTGCCCACAGCAACACAGTCCCAGCGGAGACACACCGAATGGTGTTTTCCTGGGCCTGGCCAGGGAAGCAGAGTGTGAGCCAAACAGCAAACCTTCCAAAATAACATGTATTCACTGGAACAATATGAAATTGCCATTTTTGTATCAACAATTTTAATGATCACAACGAATATAATAAGGCAGTTGTTTTCAAAGTGTGATTTACAGACTTTGGGGGGAGGTTGGGGTGGGGAGTAGGAGTGTGTCCCAAAGATCCTTTCAAGAAGAACGTGAAGTCAAAATTGCTGTCATAAATAATAATACTAAGATGTTATTTGCCTTTTCACCATATTGACATTTGCCCTGAGAAAAGCAATGAAAGTGAAAGACACTCAGTCATGTCCGACTCTTTGTGACCCCATGGCCTGTATAGTCCATGGAATTCTCCAGGCCAGAATACTGGAGTGGGTAGTAGCCTCTCTCTTCTTCAGGGGATCTTCCCAACCCAGAGATCAAACCCAGGTCTCCTACATTGCAGGCAGATTCTTTACCAACTGAACCACAAAGGAAACCCAAGAATACTGGAATGGATAGCCTGTCCCTTCTCCAGCAGTTCTTTCTGACCCAGGAATCAAACCAGGGTCTCCTACATTGCAGGAGGATTCTTTACCAACAGAGCTATCAGGGACACCTCCGAGAAAAACAATGGTGAGTAAAATTGCAAGAGGCTGAATTCTCTTCCTTTATTTATTTCAACTAAACAACATAACGCAACAGATTGAGTTTAGAAGCAGATTATGAATCCACCTATCCTTTTTAAATTTTAATTGAAGTATCAGTTCAGTTCAGTTGCACAGTTGTGTCTGACTCTTTGTGACCCCATGGACTGCAGCACGCCAGGCTTCCCTGTTCTTCACCAGCTCCCAGAGCTTGCTCAAACTCACGTGCATCGACTTAGTGATGCCATCCAACCATCACATCCTCTGTCATTCCTTTCTCCTCCTGCCTTTCCCAGCATCAGGGTCTTTTCTCCTTTCCCAGCATCAGGGTCTTTTCCAATGAGTTAGTTCTTCGCATCAGGTGGCCAAAGTATTGGAGCTTCAGCTTCAGCATCAGTCCTTCCAATGAATATTCAGGATTGATTTCCTTTAGGATTGACTGGTTTGCTCTCCTTGCAGTCCAAAGGACTCTCAAGCATCTTCTCCAACAGCACAGTTCAAACACATCAATTCTTCAGTGCTCAGCTTTCTTTATGGTCCAACTTTCACATGCGTACATGACTACTGGGAAAACCAAATATTTGACCAGACGGTTGATGGACACTTGAAGTATAGTTGATTTATATATAGTTGAAGTAAATTGAAGTATAGTCAGTTTATAATATTGTGTTCATTTCAGGTATTCAGCAAAGTGACTTGTAGATAGGTAGTTGTATGTCCTCTAAATATATATGTATATATTGTTTTATTATTTATTTATTTATTTTTTTACACATATATTGTTTTCTGTGCTCTAAAATTTTTACTTGAAGTAATTCATACTGTACAAATTGATCTGCTACAGCGAAGTGCACCGGCTCTGGATTAAGACTGACTCTGGATTCAAATTTTGACTGATGCTTCCTACTTGTGTGACCTTGGGCAAGTTATTCAACTGCCTGTACCATACTTTCCTCATCTGTAAAACCGGAATAATACTTGTCCGTATCCCGTGGGCTTGCTGAGTGTTAATATACTATACAAGTTCCTAGGCACAGCATCGGGCACAGAGTAAGCACTATAAAAGTGTTTGCTCTCATTATTATGTCAGTCGGCTTGCTTTTTTCACTCATGATTTTTTTTACATGTTTGTGTCACATCTTAGTTAAGTCATGCAGGACTTCTGTTGCAGCATGCTGACTCTCTAGTGGTAACTCAGACTTAGTTGCTCCTTAGCCTGGGGGATCTTAGTTCCTCGACAAGGGATCAAACCCACACCCCTTGCATTGCAAGGTGGATTCTTAACCACAGGACCAGCAGGGAAATCCCTTTACTCATGACTTTGAACCTTCATATGCATAGACGGAATAGGGTCTTGTTCGGTGCTGTATAGTATTCCATCGCATAAACAAACATTCCACAGTTTCTTTTTATTTATTCATGGTCACATCGAGCTTTCATTGCTTTTGTGTGAACTTCGTCTAGTTGCAATGAGCGAGGGCCACTCTTTGTTGCAGTGCCAGGGCTTCTTATCTTAGTGGCTCCTGCTACTGTGGAGCACAGGCTCTAGGTGACCAGGCCTCAGTAGTTGCAGCACACAGGCCCAGTAGTTGTGTCTCAGTTGCTCCTTGGTATGTGGAATCTTCCTGGACCAGAGATAGAACCTATGTCCCCTGCCTTGGCAGGCGGATTCTTATCCACTGTGCCACTGGGGAGGTCCCCAAACATTCCACATTTTACTGTGTCTCTGCTGCAAATACTGATAATGATAAGCTTCTTTCTACTTGTAGATATTCATAAGTTTATAACATCAAAAATCTTCTCAGATGACTAATTTTCTCCAGTAAGGCTTGCCTCTGTGGTAGGCAGAATAACAGTTAAAAGATGTCTCAGTCCTCATTCCTAGTACCTGTTAACATGTTAAATTATGTGGCAAAGGGTAAGTAAGATTGCAGATAGAATTATGATTGGTTAGAATTAGAAATGGAGACATTATCCTGGATTGTCCATCCAGATGGGCTTCCATGGTGGCTCAGTGGTAAAGAAGCCACCTGCCAGTGCAGGAGATGTGGGTTTGATCCCTGGGTCGGGAAGATCCACTGGAGAAGGAAATGGCAACCTGCTCCAGCATTCTTGCCTGGGAAATCTCATAGACAGAGAAACTTGGTAGGCTACAGTCCATGGGGTCTCAAAAGAGTCGGATCCAACTAGCAACTAAACGACTACAACAACAACCCATCCAGGTAAACCGAACAGAATCACAAGAGTCCTTACAAGTGGAAGAGGGAGGTAGAGGAGAGAGAGAGCTACAGATGCGGTGTATACGGAAGACTTCGCCTGGCACTGCTGGTTTTTAAGACAGAGAAAGGGCCCACAAGACAAGAAGACAGTCAGTATTCAGAAGCTAGGAAAGGCAAGAAAATAGATTCTCCCCTAGTTCCTCCAGAAGGAACACAGTCACACCACGTCTTGATTTTAGCGGTGTTGGACTTCTGACCTCCGGAGCTAAGATAATAACATTTGGCCGTGTTAAGCTAGCGCTTCTGGGCTCATTTCTTATAGCAGCATGAGAAAAGACACTGGCTCTAAATGGTGGCTCTGGGGTAAAGAATCCGTCTGCCAATGCGGAAGATGTGGGTTTGATCAGGAAGATTCCCTGGGGAAGGAAATCGCAACCCACTCCAGTATTCTTGCCTGGAGAATCCCATACACAGAGGAGCCTAGAGGGCTACAGTCCATGGGATCTCAAAGAGTTGGACACCACTGAGCAACTGAGCACTCAAGCACCGCCGGATAGAGAAGGGCTGACATTTGGGCTTTGCCATGCACACGTGAAATGGATACATGAAATGATAGTCCTTGGAACTTCCACCAGATGGGAAGAGGGAAGGAAGTGAGGATTCGAGAAGGGAGCCTGGCAGCTGCTGAGGCTGCAGCGCAGGTGTAGTGGGTGTCACTGGGAGGAAGCCAGAGGTCCAGACAGATGGGGCCCTCATGGGCTGACAGGAATCTGAGAGTGACCTTGGAGCAGGTGGCCAAGGACAGGAAGCAGAAGATCATTGAGAAAGCAAAGGTGCGGGTGAGGGAGTTCAGAGCTCCGGTGAGGGGCAGGGAAATCAGCTGCAGAAGCCGGTTCCTATGCAAACTCCTGGAAGTCCTCACGCCGCCCCGAGGACACTCTGTGCCTGCGGCGGGGTAGGGATGCGATGGGCGTGACTGGACAGGTGTGCGCCCTGAGTCCAGGCGCGCCGCGGGGCCGGATGGGGCACTGCGCAGGGCATGTGTGTGCTGCTGGGACAGTGGTCTTTCCGGGAACACGAGGATGACGGCTGGCGGGGTCTGTGTGTACGGATCTGCGCCACGCATCTGGGTGTGCGGAGGGAAAATGCGGGGGTGTGTGCGCAGGGGTCTGGGTGGATGAGCTGGGGAGACGTGGAGGTGGACGCGGGAACAAGGGAGCGCGCGAGGCCGGAGCTCGTTTGGGGGCCGAGGGAGAAAGAAGGGCCGCGGGGAGCCGGGCGGCGCGCTGGCCCGGCCGTCGGCCCCGCCAAGCCCCGCCCGCCGCGCTCCCGGGCTTCCCCGCCCCGCTGCCCGCTCCCTCCCCGTCCGTGTCTAGCCGTCGGGGGCGGCCGAGAGGGCGGCGGCGTCCTCGGCACCGAAGGGGCGGGCGGCGAGGTCCGCTGGGAGAGTGACAGCAGCGACGCCGGAGAGCTAGGCGCCTGGACGCACAACGCTGCTGAAAGTAGGGTGTCTTCACGGTGCTTCCGCTTAACACAGGGGAACACTGAGGGCCAGAGGCCGGAGCAGCTTCCCTGGGTCCTTGGGCCAAGTTGCTGGGCCCAGACTAGGACCCGAGGAGTCTGACCGCAGAGCTCACTCACCTTAGCCTCCTCGACCAGCCTCCCTCTGGGGAACGGGGGTGTCTTCAGTGAGTGTGCCCCTGGAGACTGCCCAGCGCGGGGAGGCCAGCTCCGGAGGCCCTGCTGTTTCCCAGAGAAGCGGGCTGGGCGGGGGTGGGGGCGGGGTTGGGGGCAGAATGTGTGCCGCTGAAGCGGGACCTTGTCGTCTAGTCTGGAGGGAGAAACTGAGGCAGGGGGAGGTTTAGAGAGGAAGTCGCAGAGCTTCTCCATCCACAGGGGGCAGGACAGCTCCCCCCACCACACACCGCCCGCCACACAGACACACAGACACCCGCCCATCTCCACTGGAGTGAGGGCAGAACAGCCAAAGCAATGGATCGACTCCAACAGCTCAGTCCTCAGTCCTCAGTCCATGGGAGGCTTGTGACTAGTTCCCTGAACCTAAGCATCCCTGCATGACCAGTGACCCCACCTGCCTGCCCACTGAACTGTGCGATCCAAGAGGGAATATGCACTCATCCAATCTCCTTTGTCTGTAACCCCTGCCCCTCTCAAAGGTTACTGCCTTCATAATTTGGGGTGTTCCTTTTAGGTCTTTCCTACACCCATGCGGTCATATAGATGCGTATCCATTGAAAGTATGTAAGTGGCATAGTAACGTGGGTGGATGTTTCCTAGAAATGGTACAGTACATCCAGTATCCTTCTGCAACTTGCCACCCCTCTCCACTCAGTTATTGTTGCTTTGAAAGTTATCCAAGTGGCTGCATATAAAGCCAGCTTATTTATTTTAACTGCTGCCTTGTTTTCCACCATGGATATGCCAGGTGATAGTGCTGATAGTCCCCCAGTGGTGTCCACCTCTTTGCATTCCCACGGACTGTAGCCCACCAGGCTCCACTGTCCAAGGAATTCTCCAGGCAAGAATACTGGAGTGGGTAGCCATTCCCTTCTCCAAGGGATCTTCCCGGCCCAGGGATCAAACCCAGGTCTCCTGCGTTGCAGGTGGATTCTTTACCATGTGAGCCACAGGAAGGCCCTTGGATATGCCTATTGCTGAGTATTTGAATTGTAAAATTAGATGACTGTTTTATACTTCAACCTCTTCTATAAACGGACATTTTTAGGTGAAATGTTTGATTTCTTTGTTTTATGCTAACTTCACAAGATCTGAATTTGGGGGACAAATTCCCCTGTTCCCCATTGCACACACATGCCATGCACACATAAGCAAGGTACACACCCATGCACAGGTGCACGTATACACATCTCTGTCCTTCTGTCTTTGGACAAGGACAAACGCTGAACCCCTTATCTGTGGTCGTTGCTGAGCCGAAAGGCCTGGAATTGTGCCAGGCCACAAGCCCTGATTGTCCAGGCCCCAGTGGGCAGAATTCCCGTAAGGAACTGTGACCAGGAGTTTCCTCTAGACATACTCGCAATGCCGTCCCCACTATCCAGTAGGATATGAAAGGACTTAGAAACCATGTCTGACAGACTAGGGTCATCCTTGTGTACCACAGACTTTCCAGGTCCAGGCTGTGCTGTGGGAGCATCCTTAGCCTAGACTGTGGGCCCGGACTCTCAAAAGTTTGGTGGAAGCTCTGATGACAGCTGGCTGGGGGAAGCTGGAATCCCAGCTCTTTACATTACAGGCCCAGCTCCACCTCTTCTAGCTTAGGCAATAATTCCCTTCCAGCGTCTGAGCCACAGTTTCACATCTGTAACTTGGGATGATGACAAGGGCAGCCTCCCAGAACTGTTGAGTGGGTCAGTGGGATGACAAAACCAAGCACTTAGCACGTTGTCAGCACTCAGAAAGCAGCAAGTCTTATCTTGGACAGAGAGGACCCAGCGATGGCCCTGGGGAGGGGGTGATGCTCATCCACATCCCAGTGCAGGGCAGAGAATCCCAGCGCTGGGTGGGACGGAGGGTGAGACCTCAGCTTATGGGAGCCACGCCCAGCTCACAGTGGGGTCCAGAAGTATCATGAGTCCAGAAGTATCATGACACCTACAAAGGACCTACTGTGCGCCTGGCCCTGAGCTAAGAAACAGAAACAAACTGAGCCCCGGTCCCCGCAAAGCACACCTGTGCGCAGCTTTTGTGAGGCTCGTACTCCTTTTGAAATTCTAACTTACTCCCAAGATTTTAAAAGGTGGACATTAGGATTTGGGGATCCTCCTGAGAAGAGAGGATCAGAAAAGCTGACAACTCCAGTGCTAACTTTCGGCTGCCCCCTGGCATGGGGCAGGGACCCTCAAGCGTGGCACAGTCCCCAGCTGGCCCACCCCTTAAGCATAAAGAGCAGCATACTCTAAAAGTTAGCAACTCAGACTCCATAGCCAGCTTCTGCATCCCAGCTCTGGCATGGATTCGTTGTGTGATCAAAGCAAATTATCTAGCACTTTTGGGGGGACAATGTTTTGCTTTATATTTTTTTCACATGTGTGCACTGCTCTATTTATTTATTTATTTTTGGCTGTGCTGGATCTTTGTTGCTATGCGGACCTTCTGTAGTTGCAGAGAGCAAGGGGCTGCTCTCGAGTTGCTGTGCATGGGCTTCTTATCGTGGTGGCCTCTCTTGCTGTGGAGCACAGACTCTTCAGGCACCTGGGCTTCAGTAGTTGCTGCTCACGGGCTCTAGAGCTCAGGCTCAGTAGTTGTGACACACGAGCTCAGCTCCTCTGCAACGTGTGGAATCTTCCTGGACCAGGAATCAAACCTCTGTCCCCTGTATTGGCAATCAGATTCCTATCCACTGCCACCAGGGAAATCCAATTGAGCACTTCTATAATTCCATTTCCTCATATGGAAAAGAGGGATAATAAGTAGGCCTTCCCTCAAGCACTATTTTCAGCATTAAATGAAGCAACAAACCTCAGCCTCTTAGCACAGTGCCAGGAGCATGGAATAGACTAAGCGTTGATGATGGCAATGCTTGCTGCTGGCGGTGTAAGCTGTCTGATCCCTCAAAGAGTGCAATTTGTATTCCAAACTGTACTCCACGTAAAATGTTGGGGCAGCACAAGTGAAAGAGGAAGGAAGGAATGAACATAACACTTTGGGCTCTTTCTTCAAAGAAGATGCTGCAATCCTGGCTATTTGTTCTGCCCAAGGTCAGGAAGAGGACGACATTACAAGGAAAGTGACAAAAGGAGGGGACTTCTAAGATGGGTTTTGAAGGATGAATAGGAGTTTCTCTGGAGTTTAGAGTGAGAAATAGAGTGAGAAAAGCATTTCCATACCAAGGAAATAGCCTTTCCAAAGCCCTGGAAGCATGACCAGGTAGACCATGTTTAGGAAGTGACAGTAGTCCGGGGTTACTTTAGGTAAGGCATCTCAGAGTATAGGGAGAGACAGGACGATGAATCTGGGAAGACAGAAAAGGGTGAGGTTTTCAGGAAAGGGGATGTACATTTCTTCTGCATCTACAGTGTGCAGGTGCCCTTGTAATCCCCACTCCCCCTCATCCTCATAATACCCCAGGAATCAGGTTTTTTGGTCTCCATTTACTGATAAATTAGAGGCTCAGGAAGGTAAGCCACTTGCTCAAGAGCTCAGACTGTGGTTCAGTGGCAGAACTGAAATCAGACCCCAGATCTGTCTGATTCTAAAGCGCATGTTCCCTCTCTGAGCCTCCTGTTCTCTCACGGGAAAGTGGGGGTAGTACTAGTGAAGACTACTGAGCGGGCTTGGCGTGAGGATGAGATGAGACTGAGCATGCAGCCCTCAGCACCGTCCCTGGCACAGGGCAGTTGCTGTTGGTGTTGTGATGGAATATGTTGCTCTAGGGTTCTCGCCTGAACTCACACCACTGCCCAGCCTGAGAGGGGGGTCCCCAAGGAGAGACTGTCCAGGGCTAGCGGATCTCTCTGGGCCAGAAACATCAGCATCACCTGGAGCTTTTGTCAAAATGCAGATTCTCACACCCAATCTAGACCTTAATAAATTGGAGACCCTGAGGGGTGGCCCAGCAACCTGTATTTTAACAAGCTCTTCGAATGGTTCTCTTGGCCACCTGCCTCCATCTCCAGCTAGAAGAATGGGTAGGTGGCGAGAATTCTGTCCTCACCAAGACCAAGCAACAGCACGTCCCCTTCAGCACGGGAGGCTGGAAAGAACCATTTCTTTACAGGCAAGAAAGTTGCCAAGGCCTTGTGGGGTTTTCACTTTTTTATATTCATTTATTTGACTGCATTTGGTCTTGGTTGCAGCACTCGGGATCCTCACTGCACCATTCTGGCGCACAGACTCTCTAGTTGTGGCTCGAGGCCTTAGTTGCCCCAAGGCATGTGGGATCTTAGTTCCCGACCAGGGATCAAACTCACGTCCCCTTCACCACCAGGGAAGTCTCGGGGTTTTTATTCTTGACAGCTTGCTCTCCCTTCTAGTCTCACAGCCTCCAGGGGGCCCACCTTGAGAATCTGGGGGCAAGATTTGACTTTCAGAGGAGTTGTTCTCCAGGGCGGGATACCCCAGGCAGCTGAGGAGCTATCCCCCTCCATTATGAAAGCCCTCAATTACAGACTCCCTGTGCCTGGGGGCCTTCGTGGGCTGTCTCTTCTCCCTCAGAGCCTTGAGATCACGTGTCCAGGCCCGAGTCCAGGTTGGACAATCATGTTTTGTAGCGGACTTCCTAGGGAGAAAACAGACCCACTCTACATGTCATCTTCAAATCGCTGATCAGAGCAGAGAGGCCGGACAGCCTAATGGGTAGAAGCAGGGGCCTTGCCTGAAAGGTAAACGTTGTTAAGTCTGCATACATAAAAATTAATTATTTCTACATGACTTCTTCAAGAAAATCAAACCAGTCAATCCTAAAGGAAATCAATCCTGAATATTCATTGGAAGGATTGATGCTGAAGCTGAAGCTCCAATGCTTTGGCGAACTGATGCGAAGAACTGACTCCTTGGAAAAGACCCTGATACTGGGAAAGATTGAAGCTAGGAAGAGAAAGGGACGACAGAGGTTGAGANAGTCAATCCTAAAGGAAATCAATCCTGAATATTCATTGGAAGGATTGATGCTGAAGCTGAAGCTCCAATGCTTTGGCGAACTGATGCGAAGAACTGACTCCTTGGAAAAGACCCTGATACTGGGAAAGATTGAAGCTAGGAAGAGAAAGGGACGACAGAGGTTGAGATGGTTGAATGGCATTCCCAACTCGATGGACATGAGTCTGAGCAAGCTTGGGGAGTTGGTGATGCACAGGGAAGCCTGGCGTGCTGCAGTCTATGGGGTCACAAAGAGTCAGACATGACTGAGCAACTGAACTGAACTGATATGACCATAACAAACAAGAATCCATAAGCCCAGGCATGTCCAACTAATAAAAATATATACAGAGAGTTGATTCCATAGAGAGCTCTTACAAATTCAAGATCAGCCGCCTGTTTCAAAAATGGAAGCAAAAAGGAATAGAGGGTATGATTCAGCTGTTTACATCAAAAGAAATACAAATGGAATTCAAACAGATGAAAAGATGCCCAACTCTGAAAACAAAAGCACACAAGAAAACCACATCAATTCTATTTCCACCTGCCGGGTTGCTAGGTAACACCTGGTGCTGGTGGAGACACCAGGATTCTCAGACTTCCTTGGTGGGAGCACATATTGGGCAATCTCGGCAGGGGTGGTGGGGCGGGAGTTAGGAAAACTGTTGATATTTACCATGCTCACAACCTCTGTCTCTACCACTTCACCTCTTGAAATTTATCCCGTGGATATCGTTGCACTGGACACATTCTGTTAGAACAAAGAGACTCAGTGTTGTGTGAGAGCAAGTGATGGAAATTAGCTAAACAGCCACCGGAGGGGAACTAAGTGCTGTGCATGTCAGTACAGCCATACAAGAGAATCTAATGCAGTCAATCAAAAGACAGCAGTAGCTCTTCATGAATAAACGTGAAACCATCTCCTGGATGTATTGTTAAAAGAAAAATGCAAGGTATAGAACAGTGTGTAGTGTTCTACCAGGTGTGTGTGTGTGCATTTGTATGTATTTTTAAAAGGGAGTTTAATCATGTCAATGTACGCCAAAACCAATATAGTACTGTGAAGTAAAATAAAGTAAAAATAAAAATTAAAAAAAAGGGGGGGGAGTTTAAGAGAATGGATACATGTATATGTATGGCTGGGTCCCTTCACTGTTCGTTGGAAACTATCACATTATTTGTTAATTGGCTATACTCCAATACGAAAAAAAAAAAAAAGCTTAAAGCAAAAGTAGATAATTTTAAAAAGGGACTCAATGTGCATATATATGTGTAGATTTGTATACACATATTAGGATTTGGAGGGCACACTAGAAGCTGGTGAAACTGATTGACTTGGGGAAGGAAACTGATGAATAGGAAGCATACAACTTGGTACCCATTAGATGTTTTTTCCCCTTGTACAGTTGCTAGTGTTATAAAATCCAGCCACATGTATCTTCCTTCTCCTTATTTAAAACAAGCATGATGCTAGAGATAAGGTTAATTCCCCCTTTGACTGTGACCCAAATTATATAATATGTGTTCAAATAAAAATGAAATTAACTGTTTCAGGCAGGGCCTTTATCACAAAAGAACAAGTACTGCATGATTTCATTTATGTGAGGTGCCTGAAATAGGCAAGTGCAGAGAGAAAGTAGAAAAGATGTTACCCGGGGCAGAGGAGGAAGAGTGAATGGGGTGTTCGTGCTTCATTCTGGTTGGGATGATGAAATTTTTCTGAAGATAGACAAATGGTGATGGTTGAACGATAGTGGAAATACATAATGTCAATGAAATGTACACTTAAAAATGGTTAAAATGGCGATCCCTTTATCTCACGTCTATTAGGAATAAATTTTCCCTGGTGGCTCAGACAGTAAAGTGTCTGCCTGCAGTGCAGGAGACCTGAGTTTGATCCCTGAGTCGGGAAGATCCTCTGGAGAAGGAAATGGCAACCCACTCCAGTATTCTTGCCTGGAGAAGCCCATGGATGGAGGAGCCTGATAGGTTATATAGTCCATGGGGTCGCAGAGAGTTGGACAGGACTAAGTGACTTCACTTTCTTTCTATACCAACAGCATATTAGCAAGTTCGTTTTAAAACAATTAGCTGGGTGGGAAAAGTGAAAGTGTAATTGCTGGTAAGCCAAGGCTACTTCAATTTTTATTTTGTTGAATGGATATTACTCCTTTGATGTAAGAAACAGGCAGGAAAGGCTCAAGGGGGACTGATGTGGCACCTTGCAAGTCAATGATGACATTTCAATTTACAGTCTTTGTAACACAATTATGTTTCAACTTGAATGTTGATGTTAATATGTATCTTTACCAAAAGAAAGGTTAAAATGTGTGCATTATGTTGTGCATTTTGTCACAGTGAAAAAAACTTAGGGATGATTAAAAAACAAAACAAAACAGGGGCTTTGATATCAGATTGCTTTGGTTCTAGTCCTTGATGCCAGTGTGTGTACTTCTTTAAAGCATCGGTTTTCCCACCTGCAAAATGAGTTATCAGAGAGTACCTGGCTCACAGAAATCCTGCAAGAACTAAAAGACTTTATCCATATAAAGTGCTTGCTCTGCATCTCTTGAATGTAGGAGGTAGGAGTTCAGGTTTAGGAAGATAAGGAATATTAAATATTAAAATCAGCAGACGCAAGTGGAGTGAGTTTATATATAAGGAGTTTGTAAAAGCACCATCTGTATTTTTCTGTCACTTTGTATTTGAAAAAAAAAAAAAAGTTTTAATGCATTTCCATAGTGTGAAATTACAAAAGAGTCAGACAAATCATCTTGGCTGGTGGGAAATCACCAAAGTTGAAGCAGTTCTAAACCCGTGGCCTCCTTACCTACACAGATTTGAATCTTCTGTCACTTATTGGCTGTGTGACTTCAGTCAAGTTAGTCTAACCTCTCTGTGCTTCAGTTTTCTCATCTGCAAACTGAAGGTGATGATAATTCTCATCCCATAAGGGATGAGCTGGTGGGAAATCACCAAAGTTGAAGCAGTTCTAAACCCGTGGCCTCCTTACCTACACAGATTTGAATCTTCTGTCACTTATTGGCTGTGTGACTTCAGTCAAGTTAGTCTAACCTCTCTGTGCTTCAGTTTTCTCATCTGCAAACTGAAGGTGATGATAATTCTCATCCCATAAGGGATGTTACTAGGATTAAAGGTGTCAAGTGCTTAGAGCAATGCCTGGCCCACAGTAAATCCTAAGTAATTGTTAAGAAAATAGACTCAAAATAAGCCTGAAAGTCCTAGCATTTTTGTTTTTAAAAGAGGATTTTTTTTTTTTTTTTTTACACAAAGGAAATAGTCTCTTAGCAAAGCAGCAAAGATTCAGAGGACTGAGCTTAATCTGGAGGACTTCCCTGGGTGGTTGTGGGGAGCGAGCTGGGGAGACCAAGATAAGGTAACAGGAGCCCAGCTGATGAAGGATGGGGCAGTAAGGGGCTCCAGGGGGTTCAGGGATTTTCCCAAGAGGCCCCACAGAGATAACAACAGAGCCCAGATTCAGCCCAAACTTCCCGTCCCCCACCCGCAGTGCCTCCAGGCGAGAGTCTTGAGGATCGGGGGCCCTCAACCTTGCTTCCTCCTGATGTGCCAGGGAGCTCATTTCCAAACCGAGGCCTGGACTGAGGCCTGAGAAGCCTGGCACATCTCCTTCAGGAGCCACACCTGCACCTGTTGCATCAAGGCCCTTAAGCTGGAGCTGGAGTACAACCTCCCCAAACAAGCTGATTCCTGAAATTCCGCTCTTACCTGTGTCTGTGTGTGGAGTTCGTTGATTTCCCTGGTTGAAAGGCCCTACCCCGCACCCCAGGGGGGATCACTATTGTCCTTTCTTAGAGGTTTGCACCACGGGGAGGAGGAGTTTGGCTGGTGAGAGAGACCACAGACCACAGAGAACCTTCAGGGTCTGAGGCTGTGGGCCTGAAGGCAGCCTTGGAAGGGCTGTTTCAGAGATTGGGAGGAATGTGAAGTGGTTAGACATGCCTTTGCCCCATGCTGGGTGCTCCCAGGTGGAAGGAGGGTCTTGAAGGTCCTAAGTCTTGGAGGTCCTAATTTACCACAGGCTGTCTGGGGAGACAGCTCCTGTCCCCCAGAGCCTTGTTACCATGTTTTAAGTATTAAAATACCCCAGACGCTTTAATTCTCTTCTTTGGACACTTATTTATGTTGGGAAGATCCTTTGGAGAAGGGAACGGCTAACCCACTCCAGTGTTCTGGCCTGGAGAATTCCACGGACTGTATAGTCCATGGGGTCGCAAAGAGTCGGACACGACTGAGTGACTTTCACTTATGTAACCGTTAAGGGTTTGGGAGTTCAATGGTCTGAAGTTGCAGCTCAGGTATGTGTGACCTTGCAGGTGAGGTACTTAACCTCTGAGTCCCAGCCCTGGCCTGTGGACTGGGGACAATAGGGCCTCCTGCAAGGGTGTCATTAAGCAAGCCTGGCACCTTAGCTCTGTGGCCAGCAGATAATTGACCCTCATTCCCAGGCCCCACCCTTCTTACTGCTCCAGTTAACTCCAGAAATGCTGTTCGAGCCCCTCTTTGGAAAGAGATGAGGGTGGGGCAAAGGGAGGACAGTTCTGGGCTGAAAAGTCTGAAACTCCTATAGAATTCAGGGCAAGTTGAAAGATCAGAACTGGGCCTGGGTGTGTGTGTCCAGGGAGGGGTGATATTCCAGCGGAGGATGGACGGGATGGTTGCAGCTTGGTGGCTGGAGGAGCATGAGCCAGGCTGGGCCTCACCCTCTCTGACCCCTCGGACACCTGATGACAGAGGTGGCGGTCTGGCCACAGGACAACCTACCCTTTGGTCAAATCTCCACCCCGCCCCCAATAGAAGGCAGGACCTGGAGGAAAAGGGTGGGGGAAGGGGAGGGAGGAATCAGATCCATTTCCTAGCATTGGGGGATAATTTCAGGAGTGTTTCCTGAAGCCTACGACACTAGTTCACAGGGATTTAAACGTCAGGGGACAGATTTTTGTCTGTTGTTGTTCTTTTTTTTTACTGCTTCACTGCTATAGCCCCAGCTCTCTGTAAACTCTCAATGATATTTTGTTATTGTTCAATCACTAAGTCATGTCCGATTCTGGGACCCCATGGACTGCAACCCACCAGACTTCCCTGTCCATTATTAACTCCCAGAGTCTGCTCAAACTCATGTCCATCGAGTCAGGGGTGTCATCCAACCATCTCATTCTCTGTCGTCCCCTTCTCCTCCTGCCTTCAAACTTTCCCAGCATCAGGGCCTTTTCCAATGAGTCAGTTCTTCGCATCAGGTGGCCCAGTTATTGGAGTTTCAACTTCAGCATCAATCCTTCCAATGAATATTCAGGATTGATTTCCTTTAGGATTGACTGGTTTGATCTCCATGCAGGATAATGGTCTTGGTTGAGTGAATAAATGACAGGTGGCTGGATGAGTGCCAGTGATAGACTAGGCCCTGGCGATCCAGAGCTGAGTGAGCCACATCTCTCAGCCCCCAGGAGACTCCTTGACCTCCACCCCAGCTGAGAGGCCCCCTCCATCCTCACCCCCACTCTTGAACTCCCGCTAGGGCCCCTGATGCCTGGGCTTGGGATGGAGGGGCTGTGTTCTTATTGGATCTTAGAATCTAATGGGCTAGAAAAAACCTCCCTGCAGTCAGCCCCCAAACCATCTCAGTCACTGCAGGAGGTGCAGCCGCTCTGTCTGGGATCCATGTTGCTTGCTTGCCTTGTGCACAGGGATGGACTGACTTTAGTTTCTCAACACAAGATACGGCTCATCAGATATATGTTGGTGGGGCCCATGTGGCTTTCCCCTCTGCAGTAATAATAACAGGTGGCCCTTTAAAATGTGTTCTACATGCCGGGTTACAGCATACAATTTGTTCAGTGACCGTAAAGGTACCCTCTCCCTCACTTGACCTTTGGAGAGACTGAGTTCTCTCACTGCGTGATCTCATCATACTCTTCCAACAGTCCAGTGAAACAGGTGATGTTGTTGTCTGCATTTTGCAGATCAGAAAATAGGCTCAGAGAGGTTAAGTCATTTGCCCAAGGTCACACAGAGCTAACAAATGGTTGGACTGGGATTCAAACTCAAGCAGTCTGATCACAGAGCTCACCCTGCCTCTCCTCGGCTTCCAGATGAATGTGGAGGAGGAATAGAAATTTTTACTCTGTGACAATGGCTCTCAAAGATGTTGGCTCACCGGCAGTGGAGTAGAAGGTTTCAGGGGTCACTTCCGCAGAACCTCCCTTGGGTCACTGTAGGGGTGAAGATCCTAATCTCCCCCAACAGAGAGTGGGCAGACCAGAGCCTGGCTTGCATGTGGCTGTGATTCCTGGGGCAGCAGCCCCTTCCTGGGCACCACTTTCTCAGCCTCCAAATCTTCCTGGAGGCTGGGGGAGATGGCCACCTGGGGCCCAGGAAACCCGCCAAGGCCAGGCCTCCCTCCCAGGGACTCAGTTCCAAAGCCAAGCTAGATTTCAGAGCTTGGCAAGAATGGAGACTTAGCAGGAAACAGGAGGGACCAACAGAGAATAATGTTACCCTTTTCCCCCTTTCTTGTCTCTGATTCATGCCTTTCACCTAGTGTTTGAGGAGGAGGGTGTTTGTTTACAAAGGCAGTGGAACCCACTCTGGAGGTCTAGAGCACAGAGACCTCAGCTGATGCAACACTTATAGAGTGCTGACTATAGAACCAGCATGGTGAGCAATGTTTGACCTGAGTTACATCATGCGGTCTGCACCATCCCCCTATCAAGTGGGTACATCGTGGTCATCGTCACTACCATCCTCATCATTATCATCACCGCCATCATTATCTTCCCATCCTCTTATCCCATCAGCTTCAGCTTCTTCATCATCACCATCATCCCGATTATTCTCATTGTCTCCTTCACCACCATCATCACCAACAGCAACATCATGCTCACCCACATGGCTTCCCAGCCGCATGACCCAACCTGCACATAGGGAAACAGACCTAGAGGACGTGACACATTCACCCCCCAGAAAGATAAAGAAGTAGACTCTAAAGGCTAAAAGACCCAAATCTGATTCCTGCCTCTGACATTTTCTAACTGTGTGACTCTGGGTAATTGGTTTAACCTCTCTGAACCTCTCCAAGCCCTTGTCTGTAAAATGAGAGTAATCATAGTTCCTGCCTCCTGGGAATCTGATGAGGGTCACATGAGCTGGCACAGGGCCTGGCTCAAATCATAAAAGCAAAGCAAACACAGGAAAACACTCTGGCAAGGGCAGCAGTGAAGGGGAGAGCTGGGGGCATTGGGCTGGGAGTTTCCTGCAGCCCTGGGTAGCCAGGGGCAGTGTGTGAGAACGGGCACTGGAGGGCTGGTGTGGGGCACTTTGGGGTCAGGACTGGAGAGAACACTCAAGGGCCCTTCTTTCTTTCCAAGGAGGCAGGGTGTGGAGGAAAGAGATGGGGACCTTTCACCTGGAGCGGGGCCGAGAGTTCAGAGCTGGAGCTGTGATCATTCCAATCCGAGAGAGATCAGGGAGCAAGATCCAGTTTTCCAAACTGGGTAGAGGAGGTTCCAGTCAGAGCCAGCTGCTCCCTGCCCCAGACCCAAAGGATTCCCCAAAGCTGCCCACCTAAACCCTCACCATCTATGATGGCATTCCCTTTGGGGCTGCCTCTTTCTTGGATGAATTGCTCCTGCACGGCGGTAACGGTGGGCACCCAAGGCCACTCTTATGCCAGGCAGCTCTGAGCATCTCACCTCCAGCCTCCGGCTCCACAGATCCACAGGTGCCGTTCATACAGAATACGCTGTGAACAATACCCGCCGTGTACAGCCTGCCCAGTCGTATGGGGCCGCTGCGCTAGCCTCCCTCTTCCTGGAGTGGACACAGAGTCTGTCTTGGATGCCCCAGATCTAACTGCAGCTCAAAGCAGAGAAGGTTGGTCTGTGTCTGGATGTCAGGTGAGATGCAGAGACCCCAGTGTGCTGCCCAAAGCTTGAGCTTGAGAGGGTTGTCGCTGAGTATCACATTGACTGGTGATGTGATGGCTTATTGAGAGGTGATATGGCAGAGTGGTTATGAGAGCAGCCTCTAGAGTCAAGCTGACATGGATTCAATTCTGTTCGATTTCTCTCACTCTGTGACTTTAGGAAAATCACCTGACCTCGTTGTGCCTCAGTTTTCTCATCTAAAAATGGGTATATAATAATACACATGAGCATATACTAGTCCTCTCTCTCTTGAGGAGTGAGAAGGAAATAAGATGATGCAGGTCAGGCTAAATGGTCACTACATGTAAGGGGTCAATGACATCTCCAGCCAGAGAGGTGGGCTCAGAGTTGCCCACTGGAAGGCAGCTCCCTGAAATCCTGCTAGGGTGATGAAGGACTTAGGTTCTAATCTGACGTTGTTGGCCCAGAGCCAGACCAAGTCAATACTTGATCCGGCCTTGTCAACATAACCTTTTCATAATCCAGTGCTGCTAAGATTTCAGAGGTTGTGTGGGTAAATACCAGGAAAAAGAAGGAGGCCTGTAGTCCAGGCCTCCATGCCCTCAATTCATTCCCCCAGCCCAGAGGTTGGCAAACTATAGCCCAAAGGCCAAGTCTGTGCAGTCCATGAGTTTCCTATGGTTGGAAAAAAAAAATCCAGAGAAAAAAATCATATTCTGTGACACATGCAAACATGCACACATGAAGTTCAAAATTCAGGATTCATAAAGAAAGTCTTATTAAAGCACAGCTGCGGGACCGCCCTGGTGGTCCAGTGGCTAAGACTCCATGCTTCTGATGCAGGGGGCCCAGGTTTGATCTCTGGTCGGGGAACAAGATCACATATGCCAAAATAAAAAGGTCAGAGATCTTGCATGCCCCATCTAAGACCCGGTGTGCGTGCTAAGCTGCTTCAGTCGTGTCTGACTCTTTACAACCCCATAGACTGTAGCCCACTAGGCTCCTCTGTCCATGGAGTTTGGAGTGGGTTGCCATGCCCTCCTCCGGGGGATCTTCCCAACCCACAGATCGAACTTGCATCTCTTTCGTCTCCTGCGTTGACAGACGGATTCTTTAACCCTAGAGCCACCTGGGAAGCCTAAGGCTGGGTACAGCCAAATAAATAAACTAAACAAAAAAAGAAAAAACAGCAACAAAACCAAAAATGAACACACAGCCGTGCTGGGAATTCCCTGGCGGTCCCGTGGTGAGGACTCCATGCTTCCACTGCCATGGCCCAGGTTCAGTCCCTGATCCGGGAACTAAGATCCTGCAAGCTATTCAGCACCGCCCCAGGGAAAACACACACACACGCGCACACACACACGCACACGCACACGCACACGCACACGCACACGCACAACCCACAGCCATGCTCAGTCATTTAATATCATCTCTGGCTGCTTTCACACTCCCACGGCAGAACTGAGTAGCTGCAGCAGAGACTCTGTGACGTGAAAAGCCTAAACTATTCCTGTCTGTCCTGTGTGCCAATGCCTGCTCTATCAGGCCAATGGTTCTCAAACTGCTGTAGTTTGGAATTACCCAGAGAACGTTCAAGACCAAGTAAATCAGACTGTCTGGAGGCGGGAGCTAGGTATCAGTATTTCAAAGATCTGCGAGCGATTCCATTATGCGGACGAGTCTGAGACGTTCTCTCCCAGCCCTTCTAGAGGCCCTGCTGCACGCCTCTTGCCATGCCTGGCAGGGCTGTCCCAAGCTCAGATAGCTCACCCAGGGAGGAGAGCGCTCTCCTGCCCCAACACCTGCGTGCTGGTGCCCCGTAGGTTCAGTTCAGTTCAGTCGCTCAGTCGTGTCCGACTCTTTGCGACCCCATGAATCGCAGCACGCCAGGCCTCCCTGTCCATCACCATCTCCCGGAGTTCACTCAGACTCACGTCCATCGAGTCCGTGATGCCATCCAGCCATCTCATCCTCTGTCGTCCCCTTCTCCTCCTGCCCCCAATCCCTCCCAGCATCAGAGTCTTTTCCAATGAGTCAACTCTTCGCATGAGGT
>SJYX01022457.1:286873-302890 GCA_006410675.1 Oreotragus oreotragus
GGAATTCCATCACCTCCACTAGCTTTGTTCTTAGTGATGCTTTCTAAGGCCCACTTGACTTCACATTCCAAGATGTCTGGCTCTAGATTAGTGATCACATCCTCATGATTATCTGGGTCGTGAAGATCTTTTCTGTACAGTTCTTCTGTGTATTCTTGCCACCTCTTCTTAATATCTTCTGCTTCTGTTAGGTCCATACCATTTCTATCCTTTATCGAGCCCATCTTTGCATGAAATGTTCCCTTGGTATCTCCAATTCTCTTGAAGAGATCTCTAGTCTTTCCCATTCTGTTGTTTTCCTCTATCTCTTTGCATTGATTGCTGAAGAAGGCTTTCTTATCTCTTCTTGCTATTCTTTGGAACTCTGCATTCAGATGCTTATATCTTTTCTTTTCTCCTTTGCTTTTCGCCTCTCTTCTTTTCAGTGCTATTTGTAAGGCTTCTCCAGACAGCCATTTTGCTTTTTTGCATTTCTTTTCCATGGGGATGGTCTTGATCCCTGTCTCCTGTACAATGTCACGAACATCAGGAACTCTATCTATCAGATCTAGGCCCTTAAATCTATTTCTCACTTCCACTGTATAATCATAAGTAATGGTTTTCCCTACTTTCTTCAATTTAAGTCTGAATTTGGAAATAAGGAGTTCATGATCTGAGCCACAGTCAGCTCCTGGTCTTGTTTTTGTTGACTGTATAGAGCTTCTTCATCTTTGGCTGCCCTATAGGTCTGGTTTTATATCATCCACACTGTAACTTTTTTTTTGTTTTTGTTTTGACTGCACCAGATCTTTGTTGCAGCACATGGCATCTTCGATCTTAGTTGCGGCATGCGGGATTTTTTAGTTGCAGCATTCAGAAATCTTTAGTTCTGGCATCTGGGCCCTCTGCATAGGGTGCACGGAGCCTCAGCTGTTGGCCCTGCAGGGAAGTCCAGCAATTTGGTTGTGGTGGTGGCTGCACTGGGTCTTCGTTGCTGTGCACGAGCTTTCTCTAGTTGCAGTGAGCAGGGGCTCATCTTCCTTGTGGTGTGTGGGCCTCTCACTGCCGTGGCTTCTGTCATTGCAGAGGACAGGCGCTGGTCATGCGGGCTTCTGTAGTTGTGGCTCACGGGCTTAGTTGCTCTGAGGCATGCAGAATCTTCCTGGACCAGGGACTGAACTCGAGTCCCCTGGCTTACCAGGTGGACGCCTAGCCACTGTGCCACCAGGGAAGTCCAAGTCTAGCCACTTTTTTTTTAAATCAGGATTTTTCTTGAAAAAAAATGAAAAGATCTAGCCATCCTGGGCTCACATTTCCAAAGAGCAATGATCAGCTGGATCTCACCTGGCTTCATTTTTTAAAACATTTAAGTATTAATTTTTGGCTGCATGGGGTCTCAGTTGCGGCAGCCGGGATCTTTCGATGCAGCACCAAGGGCTCTTTGATATGGTGCCTGGGCTTCTCTCGGGGCTCAGGCTTAGTTGCTCCATGGCATGTGGCTAGTGGTAAAGCATCCGCCTGCAGTGCAGGAGATGCAAGAGATGAGGGTTCAATTCCTGGATCGGGAAGATCCCCTGGAGGAGGAAATGGCAACCCACTCCAGTATTCTTACCTGGAAAATCCCATGGACAGAGGAGCCTGGCGGCTACAGTCCATGAGGTCACAAAGAATCGGACATGACTGAACACAGACACAGGCATGTGGGATCTTGGTTCCCTAACCAGGGAGTAAACCCTTGTGCCCTGCATTAGAAGGTGGAGTTTTAACTGCTGGCCCACCTGGGAATTCCCTGGCTTCATTATGTTTTAACATCACCTGCTTGGTCCCTGGAAACATTTGAGTTTGAGACCCCTGACTTAACGGCAAGGAGCTCTAGGCTAGCGTGTCCTCAATCTTAGCAGATACACAAAGCCCAGGGTGTCCTGCTGAATGCACATTCTGACTCTGTAACTGAAGTGAGGCCCTAATATTGTGTCTCTAACAAGCTGCTGGGTGATGCTGATCTGCTGGTCTTGTACTCAAGAAGTGAGGCGGTAGGCTGTAGGCCTTGGTTCTCAAGGTTAGCATGGCCCAGAATCTCTGGGGGCTGTGAAAATCCAGAGTGTTTGTTCAAGCCCAGAGTTTCCAATTCGGGAGGTCTGGAGTAGGGTCGGAGGAGTTGCCTTTTAACAAGTTCCAGGTGACGTTGCAGCAGCCAGTCTGGGGCCAGACTTTGAGGTTCTGGTTGACCCACTGACTGGCTCGCAGGCTGGGGCTCTGAGGTTCCGCAGACAGCAGGATCTTTGTTCCCTCTGGGGTCAGGCTTCCTGACACCCAGCTGTCGCCAGGGCAACCAGGTTTTCGCTGGCTTCCTCAGTCACTGTCTCTCTGACCAGACCCAAGCAGTTCCCTCGAGTTCACACTGACAATTTAAAGATGGAATTGGATCCCAAAGATGGAGAGTTTTCTGACCATGTGTGGCACCCCATCCCCATTCCAGAGGGTCCTGATCCATGCATCTTAGGATCAAAGACCCCTCCAGAAAGGCCTCATGTTAGATATTAACACCACCTGCTCAAGCGATCGGAGCCCCAGAGATGGTCTCAGGTCACTCTGGGCCGGAAAGCCACAGGGCAGGAGGGGAGCGGCTGCACCGCAGACCCTGCGGCCTCGGGCACGGGGCAGGGCCCTCGGGCGGGTCAGGCTGGGCCCAGCGCCATCCACCACAACCACCTTGAGCAAGAATGACCACCTGGGCCAGGACCGGTTCCCGGAGTCCTTGAAACGGAGAAGGCCGGCAGCCGGATCTGAGTGGGTGAGCTCGAGGAGATCAGGGCTTATGAATGGTTTCATTCTCTTCCTGGACCCAGAGGACAGGGACTCACTACCTCCTGGGGGTTTTCTCTGGACTCTGGAAGGCAGAAGCCCCTGCTCACTGTCTGGCTTAAGAAGGGTCTGCAAGTCCTTTGTAATAGGATGGCACGTGGGGCCTGGCCTGGAGTGGGCAGGTGTTCTGGAGAGGCTGGGCCAACCCTCTCTCCTCACCAGCTGGATGCCCTTGGGCAGCAGGTTGTCCTACGGAGGCAATGGTCCCTTAAAGGACTGACTTGAGGATGAAATGAGATAACGTGGGCAAAGTGCCGTGACAGTCCCTGGTGCATATTAGGTATTCCACAACTGCAGCTGAAGTCATCATAACAATAGATACTATTAATTTTGATGATTTCGTTATGTAAGTGCACCGCCATTCTCTCCTGGCAGACAGAACGTTGCCCTTACACTCAAAACAGCACTTTTTTTTTTTTTTTTTTGCTGCAATGCATGGTGGACAGGATGTGGAATCTTAATTCCCCGACCTGGGATTGAAGCCTCTCCCCCTTAAGTGGAAGTGGAGAGTCCTAACCACTGGACTACCAGGAAGTCCCCAAATAGCGCCTGTTTGGCAGCAGCTGTGTTCATTTAGATACTCAACTCATACTGAAGTGCCTCCTGTGTGCCAGCTGTGGTTCTAGGTCAGCACTGATCAGTAAAAATATAACACAAGCCACAAAGCTGAACCACATGACAACTTAAAGTTGTCTAATAACAACATTGAAAAAAATAAAAAAAAAAATCAGTTTAAAGCCTCTACTATTTGGGGAATGTTTGTTACAACACTGTAACAAATACTAACCTGACAGATACAGAAAGTCAGTCAGTTCAGTCACTCAGTCGTGTCCAACTCTTTGTGACCCCATGGACTGCAACACACCAGGCTTCCCTATCCATCACCAACTCCTGGAGCTTACTCAAACTCATGTCCATAGAGTTGGTGATAGCAACAACTTAATAAATACTAGTTTCTTTTTCTCATAATCTCCTAATTGGTTTCTGACAAACTATTTCTTTGGCATTTCCCAGACAGTTCCTAGATGTCTGTCCATCCTTCTCAATCTCTTCCAGTGGCCACCCTTAGCCTTGGGTCAGAAGACGATGCATTGTCTTTTCAATGAGCTACAGGAAAATAATTCACTTCTACCCATTGCTGAAAACGGACCTTAACTAATTTTAAATTGATCATTTTTAAGATCTTTTAGACAGACTTTTAAAAGAATAGTCTCCTCCAGTCACTGCAGAGGGAGGCCTGGCGTGCTGCGATTCATGGGGTCGCAAAGAGTCAGACACGACTGAGGGACTGATCGGAACTGAACTGAATCACTGCAGGCTCTTGAAACCCAATATGTCAAAACAACTTATGGGCTCCCCCGCAAACCAGAGTGTCCTTCAGGTTCATTTCAGTAAGTAGCCCTACTGTCTACACTGTTGCTAATGTCACTAACATAATCATCATTCCTCTTCCTCATTATTCCCCAAACTGTAACCAAGAATCAAGATCTGTTGATTCTTTTGTTAAATATTATTTAAAATCTTCCCAGTTCTCTTAAATTTCACTAAACTGTCCTCACCATCATCTCTCTTTGATTTCTTCATTAATCTTATGGTTAATGATTTCCCTGTATTTGCTTTTATGCACCCTTTCTAATCTTTTCTTCCTCAGTGTTTTAAACTATTTATGTATTGATTTATTTATGACTACACTAGGTCTTCACTGCTGAGCATGGGCTTTTCTCTAGTTGTGGTGAACGAGGGCTACTGTTTGTTGCAGTGTGCAATCTTCTCATTGCAGTGGCTTCTCTTGTTGCATGGCACAGGTTCTAGGTGTACAGCTTCAGTAGTTGTGGTACGTGGTTTCTAGAGTGCAGGTCAGTAGTGGCACACAGGGTTAGTTGTCCTGCAGCATATGGGATCCTCCCAGACCAGGGATTGAACCCCTGTCCTCTACATTGTCAGGCGGATTCTCAACCACTAGAACACCAGGGAAGCCCCTTTCTCAACTTTTGAGGCTTGTATTACAGCACTAACATTTTGATTCAATTTTGAGTTTTGATTTCATGAATTTTAAATGGGACAGAGGATGAGGTGGTTAGATGGCATCATCAACCTGATGGACATGAATTTGAGCAAGTTTCAGGAGTTGGTGATGGACAGGGAAGCCTGGCGTGCTACAGTCCATGGGGTTGCAAAGTGTGACACGACTGAGTGACTGAACTGAAAAACTGAAAATTACATAGTCCTTGAGATATTTTCCAATGATCCCATTCTGATTTTTGCTCTAGCACTTTGGATTCTTGGGGTTAGTGTAAGAATCTTCCACAGTCCTACTTAGAGATCCTACTGAAGTAGATTCAATGTCTGGAGGATTTGGGTAGAGAAGGAAAACAGCAGCATCATTTCTCAGTCTTACACAGCCAGGTGGCAGTGTTGCTTCTTGGAAGATAGTCATCAGAGGTTTGTAGATCTGTAGGTTTAGGGCTTGAGCCTTAGCATTTATTTTCTTATTCTGTTGAATCCGATCTACTGGCTCCTTATTCCTTCCCAGTCATGTCGCTGGACCAGCAAAACGAGCCTGATTCCTTAACTTTTTCAAATAGCTTTATTTTGTTTAACACCTCTGATAGCCTCAATGAAAAATATTTCTCTGAAAGAAAGATTGTAGGAGGAAGAATTAAAATCTAGTTCCTGGCTGTTCTTCCTATGGAAAGGCTCATTTTCAGGGAAACAATTGTAGTGTCATTAGAGAAGATTCTGCGAAAACTACAGCACAAAATACTTAAAACATTTCAGTCCATTGCACATGACTGCAGGGCAATTAATGAAATCCAGATTAATCAGAAACTTGCTAGGCAACAGTGTGATTTGACTAACAGCCTGGGAAGGTACAAAATAACTGGGTAATGAAGTGGATCCGACTATAATGTGGAAGACTGCTCCTGGGATTGTAGAGAAACCCATAATCTAGACAGATGCTGCATGTTATGGACAAGAGATCTTTACAACTGTAAATATATTGTATCCTTCCTAACTGATTCCGTTTCATGCCCCCCGTGGACTAAAGATTGAAAGGCAGCATTGCTGCTGCTGCTGCTAAGTCACTTCAGTCGTGTCTGACTCTGTGTGACCCCATAGACGGCAGCCCACCAGGCTTCCCCATCCCTGGGATTCTCCAGGCAAGATCACTGGAGTGGGTTGCCATTTCCTTCTCTAATGCATGAAAGAGAAAAGTGAAAGTGAAGTTGCTCAGTCTGTCCGACTGTTAGCGACCCCATGGACTGCAGCCCACCAGGCTACTCCGTCCATTGGATTTTCCAGGCAAGAGTACTGGGGTGGGGTGCCATTGCCTTCCCCGGAAAGGCAGCATTAGAGAAGGGAATATTTTAGGAAACTCCAGGTCCAATCTGATATCCATCATCAAAGGTGGAGGAGTTGCTGTGTGTTACTCTAGGGCTTCATCACACATCATCTTATCTGACCCTCATAAAAAATAAATCCTGTCTCAAGCAGGAAGAATAGTTCTCACTCTCACTTTTTCATAGGTGATGAACTTGAAGCTCCAAAATGTGAAATGTGAGACTGGAATGTAGTTACCCACAGATGGAAAGACAAGAATTATTTCATTAGTGATGCTCTAGGAGTCACCAGTTACCTATACCCAAGATGCAGCTGCAAAATCCTCTCTAGTTTTGCGTGGGGAGAGTGGGACATTCCATGCCCATATTATTGGGCAGATCATCAGCTTCGTGAATGATGTGAGCATGTTTTTGTCTGGGTGAAGTTCTCAGAAATAAATAAATGCAAACAGCATCCACTGCTTATGAACTGTGACAAGAAGAGTTAGCCTTAAACATGAAGGAAGTCGGTGTCTACCTATGTGGCAAGATTCAGGAAGCAGTCAGATGGCTTTTTGTCCTTCTCTGATTCAAATAGATCTCTGTCTCTACCATTGTAATTTTCCCAAGAGGGGCTACATCAGCAGAACTAAAGGTAGATGGTATCGTCCTTTTTTTTTTTTNCTGGAGAATCCCAGGGATGGGGGAGCCTGGTGGGCTGCCGTCTATGGGGTCACACAGAGTCGGACACGACTGAAGTGACTTAGCAGCAGCAGCAGCAGCAGCAACCATTTCTAAGTGTATGATGTAGTAGTGTTACTCACATTAGTGTACAGTTCTTCTCCAGAACACTTTTCCTCTTGCAGAATACTAGTATTGTATGTCTCTCTTGTTTCTACAGTTTCTTTGCTTTGGATTTTTTTTTTTTTAAAGAAGTGATTTTTTTAAAACATTTATTTATTTTTTGACTGCACTGGGTCTTAGTTGCTGCTGTGGGATCTAGTTCCCAGATGAGGAACCGAACCCAGGCCTTCTACATTGGGAGCACAGAACCTTAGCCACTGGACCTCCAGGGAAGTCCTTCAAATGGTTTCTTCGACATGCAGATAATGTCCACATGGAACCACATCAAAGTTCAGTGGAGTTTCCCGTGCCCAGTATTCGCCCCTCATGTGGCTCCTGTGTTGGCCAAAACAGCTCTGCACTGGGGCAAAGCTAAGAAGACAGAGGCCAAGTCGCCTTCACAGGGAGGTTCAAACCCCGGGAGAGGGAGACAGACAGGAAATGAAGAGAGTAGACAGTTTTAATGGTGTCGGGTTCTGTGGAAAGAATAAACAAGGCAGTGGGCTAGAGTGTCCTGAGGGGCTGGGGGTCAGAGTGGGTGTCTCAGAGGTGGCGTCGGAGCTGAAGCCTCAGAGATGAAGCAACCTGATGAAGATCTAGGGCGATGGTTCCCAACCCCGCCTGTGCATCAGGCTTGTGTGGGAGTTTAAAGAACACAGATACCCCGACCTGGGGAGTCAGAGCTGCTGTGCATGAGGCTCTCGCGTGTGGGTCTTTGACGGGCTCACTTAGTGATGCTGATGCTGGGCCAAGGGGGCTGTGGAAGCTGCCAGGTATGGCTGATTCAGCAGGAATAGTAGGTGCAAAGGACCTGAGGTGGCCTGATCTTGGCAAATTGGAGGAGCAGATGTGAGGAAGTGTGAGAAGGGCAGGAGTCTGAAAAAACTGAAGCGACGCAGCCGCAGCAGCAGCAGCAGCAGCAGCAGCAGCAGCAGCAGCAGCAGCAGGGCTTTCTTGCTCTCCAGAACTTGGTAAGGAATTGGGGTTTTATTCTAAGTATGACCAGAACCCATTGCTGGATTCATTGCAGGAAAACTGTAAGGTCTTTTTTGTCAAAAGTTTGGACAGTCACACTTTGTTGAGGCTTAAGTTTAAAAACCAACTGGTTTTTTTTTTTAAGGTGCCACTTATTGCCTTTAACCTGGTAATGAGGAATGACTCACAAAGCAGGTTGTTAAACATGGGAGTGTGTTTCCAAGGAAGGTTATGACATCTCTTGGTTGGGGGAGAAAAGAACAGATTCACCTCTAAGCCAAAATCATTCCTAGCTGAGGGCAGGGGGATGGACTTACTGACCCCATCGTCCAGATCCTAGAGAGTCAGTGGGGAGCTCTCCAGAGTCCTCTCTCCTCACCCCACTCTTTCCCTTGCCTACTGGTTCCTTCTCCCTTTATAGCTTTTCCAAGTCTGCCTGGGCTGTTAGACCAACTACTACAGACTAGATGAGTTAAACAACAAACATGTCTTTTCTCACAGTTTTGGAGGCTAGAAGTCTAAGTTCTAGGTGTCCCCCGGGCTGGTTTTGCAGAAGCCTGCCTCCTTGGCCTGCATATGGCCGCCTTCTCACTGTGTCTCCACTTGGCCCTTCTTCTGTGCATGCCCTTCCCTGGTGTCTCTTTGGATGTCCAAACATCCTCTTATAAGATGAGGGTAAGATTGGATTAAGCTGCCCTGTGGGCTTCATTTTCACTTAGTCTCCCCTTTAAAGATCCTGTCTCCAAGTCCCATTCTTAGGAACTTTATAGCTTCGACATATGAATGGTGATGGTGGTGCTGAGTCGTGTTCGATTCTTCGCAGCCATGTGGACTGTAGCCCATCCGGCTCCTGTGTCCATGGGATTTTTCCAAGCAAGAATACCGGAATGGGTTGCCATTTCAGATCTTCCCAACCCAGGGATCGAACCCACGATCTTTCTCCTGCATTGGCAGGCAGACTCTACCTCTGCGCCACCATCACACAGCTCCAGGTAGCAGGTGGATGGAGGGGAACCAGGTGCTCCCCCCTCCCCCACCTCATGCACGTAAGCGATGGCAATAACTGGAATGTTTAGGAGAAGGGTGCCTTCCAGCCAGGAGTTTCCAGCATAAACCATTCTGGCAAACCACTCTGGGTCATAGCTGCTGAACGTCAACCCTGCCTCCGAGCACAGAAGTCCAGACATATTTACTGGGCAACTATCACGTGCAATTTCAAGTATTGGGAAATCTGACCAGGGCCCTCCTCACCACGTAAGAGAGATTAGAAAGGGGCATAAATAGCCATGATATGAAGTAGTTGGAACAAGCGAAATAGGAGCTCTTGGCCCACGGAAAGTATTACGGGGCTGAGGAGGAGGGGAAATGATGTCCATTCAGTGAGCACTGGGAGCTTCTTGAAAGAGGCAGCACGGGAGCTGGGCCTGGGGGAACGGCACTCCAGGAGAGAAACAGCGTGAGATGCAGCAAGCTCGTGGGCGTGTCCAGAGTGCTAGGGGCTCCAGCAGGTGGCCCAAGGGGCCTGGTATGAGAGGCTCGGAAGCTGCTGCAGACACTGATCCCTCTCTCCGCTCCAGAGTGCCCCGTCCTCCACATTTACCATTGAATCTTCAACACCAGCCCCATGAAGGAGGGACTGTCTCCCCCTCATTTTACAGATGGGAAAACCAGGGCACAGAGAGGATAGGTCAATTCCACGCAGTCACACAGCAAGTAAGTGACAGAACTAGGATTTGAACCCAGGTTCTTATCCATCAGTCATTTTGAAGGGAAGTGAGGGCGTCCCTCATGGCTTAGTGGGTAAAGAATCCACCGGCAATGCTGGAGACACAGGAGATGTGAGTTCAGTCCCTGGGTCGGGAAGATCCCCTGAAGGAGGAAATGGCAACCCACTCCAGTATCCTTGCCGGGGAAACCCCATGGACAGAGGAGCCAGGCGGGCTACAGTCCATGGGGTCACAAAGAGTTGGACACAACTAAGCAACTAAAGACACAAAGAAAGGAAAAAAGGGGAATAAAGAGAGACATGGAGAGTGGGGCCATGCTGCTGCTGTTCTAAGTCACTTCAGTCGTGTCCGACTCTGTGCAACCCCATAGACGGCAGCCCACCAGGCTCCCCCTCCCTGGGATTCTCCAGGCAAGAACACTGGACTGAGTTGCCATTTCCTTCTCCAATGCATGAAAGTGAAAAGTGAAAGTGAAGTCACTCAGTCGTGTCCGACAGAAGGCCTTTATTCTGCAGATACTCAGAGCCATTGAAAGTTTCCGACAGACATGGGACACAGTGACAGCTGAGCCTCTGGGAAGTGCTGTCCAAAAACCAAACCATTCTTTTATCGAGTTGGGAAACTCCCTTACCAGCACCTGTCCTTTCTAAAGCAGCCTTGCAGGTAAGTATGTAAACTTGGCGGCCACCTACATATTGTCATCATTCTTTCTCTTAGTAAAGGTAATAATAGCCAATGTTTGTCCAACCCTACACCAAGTGCTTTATATGCATTATCTCATTTTAGTCTTCACTGGAAAAAAAAAAAAAGCCCAGGAAGGGAGATGCCATTCTTTTGCCCATTTACAGGTAAGACAACTGAGGCTCGGAGAGGTGACGTGACGGTTCCAATACTCCACTCAAGTCTGTCTGACTCCAAGGCTCTCATTTTTAATGATAATAGAATAGTTTAGGCTTCCCAGTGAGAAACAGAGAAAGAGAGAGGCTAGACCTTCTTTGTGAGCCTCAAAATATTACCAGGTTGACCTGATTTTTCTGATTTTAGCCAGGGACACTGCATTTTATTCCCAATTCTCTAACTACCTGCCTTCTCCACCTCTACCCCACACACCCCTGGCATCTTCCAAGGCTCAACAGGTACTCTCCACTGCAAAGTTGCCTCCAGCCCTTGGCAGGAAGAGAGGTAGGGAGCAGATGAAATGGCCGCATTCTTCCCTGCCAGCTGTCAACACACACCACCCACCCTGGGCAGGTGGGCACTTGCATGGATGGGTAGGCGCAGAGCCTTGGGCTTGCGTGTGTGCCATGGGCGCCCCCGAGTCCCCGAGTCATCTGTCCATCAGGACGCGATGACTCTGCTCCTGGCAGCGGGCCTGGTGGGCGAGGTGTTTTCCCATGTAATTGTGCTTGTACAGGATGAAGCCTGGCGTAGCAGAGTCCTCGGCAATAAGGAAGCAAACACAACATTGAGACTCTGTCAACAAGGATTTGGAAGACAGGAGCCATCCAGGAAACATGGGTTCTAATACCGCCACCTCCTCTGAGACTCATCTTGGGTTTACCTGTCCCCAAGAGGAAAAAGAAAGATCATCCTGTGTAAATGACAGGGTTGTCTAGCTGTTGGAGACCCCAGCAGATTTTCCTAGTTGACTGAATACCTCTCCCTTTGATTTGGCTTGGGGTTGTTTGTCTGCTTGTTTTTAAAAAAAATTTTTTTTAAGTATAAAAGTAGCAGAAATGCTTGGAAAGTGGTTACCAAAACAATACCAGAACACAAGCTAAAGTATACATCGAATCTGAATTCTCTGACAAGTCCTCTTTCTGCCAAAGAGTAGACGCTGAATCCCTATCGGTCCAGCATCTTCCATGTCACTTTCCTCAGATTTTTCTGTAAATCCTCAGAAGCCTGTATTTTTAATTTTTTTATCTATGTATTTATTTTTGGCTACAGTAGGTCCTCATTGCCATGTGTAGGGTTTCTCTAGCTGTGCTGAGCAGGGGCTCCTCTCTAGTTGTGGTCCGAGGGCTTCTCATGGCGGTGGTAGCTTCTCTCCTTGCGGAGCACGGCCTATAGGCACACGGGCTTCAGCAGTTGTGGCGCGTGAGCTTAGTTGCTCTGCACCATGTGGGATCTTCCCAAACCAGGAATCGAACAGGTGTCCCCTGCATTTTAAGGCAGATTCTTAACCACTGGACCACCAGGGAAGCCCTGGAAATCTACATTAAAAAAAAAAAATTATTCTATAATTCCCAGTGCTCTAACATTTTTCCTGGCAATTGATTTCCCATAAAGCTGTAATCTCACTTTGCTCATGTAATATTCTATCATAAGCTTTTCCCATTTGCTATGATAATCATTTTTTTATTATACAAGCAGTATGTGTTCATTGTAGGAATGTTCCAAAGCACGGATAAAGTAAAAATAATTTATTAAAAATAACCCAAGATCCTTCCAGCCAAACATCATTACTCTCAACATCCTGATTAATTTCACCCAATTTTTTCCCCTATGCATATAGATACTTAGAAATTGATCATTTTTTTTAAAGAAAACAAATATAATGAACCTTCCCCAGTATTCTCTCATGTGCCTCTGTCATAGTTTGTCTCACCCTTCTACTCCTGTTGTACATTTATATTTTCTTGCCATGAGCATCTGTACCCATGTGGGGAAGCCAGGCAGTGAGGGTTGAATAGCCACAAGGTGTGGTCACTTTTCAAAACCACCTGTGGAACTTGGTCAACAGATGGACAAGGAAATGACAAACCAGGAGTACTCTGACCTCAAGACAAGATGGGTCCTCCAGGATTTAGCATATAGGCTGAAGCCCACACGAATGCACATTTCTCTTTTAAAGTTCATACAAGAAAAACATGTTTTTTTCTGGCAGCTGAAGCCACACCTGCTGCCTCGGACTTTGGGATCTTCTGGCTGTGGTGGCAGGACATGTGTCAGGCAACTCCTAGTATAGAGGCTGATATAATCCTACACCCAGGAGCAGAGAAACCTACAGAACGGGCTTTCGTAAGAACCCTGATGTTTGCAGCAGCTCAGGGCCAAGGGGTCAGTATGGCAAGTTTTCTTGGAGTTGTAAGTACCAAGGTATTTTATCTAATCTGGTGAGTTTGTGAAACAAAGGAAGATCTTTGCTGAATCTGTTTCCCTATGTAGCGTGGCATGTGGAGATGGTTTTTAGATGGTGCACAAATGTCTTTCATCTCATTAGTAATTATTTATGTTGAGGTGTACTGGGAAACATATTAATATATAATTAGTAACATCAAGCTTGTGATTTTGTGGACATTCTTGCTTAGGACAGAGCTGAAGTAGGTATTTAAGTGAAAACAAGAGTGAGTCAATGTAAAGAAAAGATATTAAGTTGATGAAAGTATAATTGGTACTCAGTTGCAGCTCAGATCATGAAGACAGCACTCAAGGTTGGCCCTTGTGCATCCAATGGTCAGTCCTGGAGAACAAAAGACAGCCAGCGTCTTCAGCTCCAGTCTTTGACCTGCCTTTGCCGCAAGAGGCCTGTCTTCAGAGGCAGCTTATTGGAGCTTCTTCACCCTTCCAATGTGATTTGGGTTAAGAATCCAGAAGGTGCTGGAAACAGGCAGTTAGCACAGATACATCATCTGAGTTCCTACACCCTGGAAGCTGGTCTGGTCCAGTCACTTTTGAACGTGGCAGTCCTGTCTTGCAAGATTGTGGTAAATGGCTCAGAACTGTGGCCTCTGGTTTCATCATGCATGCCATGACTTGAGCCTTTATCTTTGAAGAGAGATTTTTTTAAAGATTTGTGTATTGAGATATTCTTCATATCAATATGTTGGATTATCATGTTGGCATGTGAAGTGATCCAAGACGCTTCCCAACTATTGCTGATGATCCTATTTATGTATGTGGTTTTATTTTTTTTCTTAATAGAGTGGTTCTTTGTTTTTGACTCTAAGCTCTTGGCTAGGGTTAGTATTAGTGGCTCCTAGGAAGTAGGTAGTGGATCACTACCTAGTGGAAGTAGGTAGTGGAAGTAGGAGAGGGGGCCCCCAGTCTGTGCCCTCAGGATGTACCAAAACTTAAAGAATAAGTGAAGACCAAGGTTCCTCATCCTTGTGGTCATTTTCTTTTGTGATTTTTATTTCTTTCACTATCAAAAAAAAAACTATTGCTGATGATCCTATTTATGTATGTGGTTTTATTTTTTTTCTTAATAGAGTGGTTCTTTGTTTTTGACTCTAAGCTCTTGGCTAGGGTTAGTATTAGTGGCTCCTAGGAAGTAGGTAGTGGATCACTACCTAGTGGAAGTAGGTAGTGGAAGTAGGAGAGGGGGCCCCCAGTCTGTGCCCTCAGGATGTACCAAAACTTAAAGAATAAGTGAAGACCAAGGTTCCTCATCCTTGTGGTCATTTTCTTTTGTGATTTTTATTTCTTTCACTATCAAAAAAAAAGTTCCCATATTATTTGCATATCACTATCTAAGGGGAAGATCCCCTGGAGAAGGAAATGGCAACCCACTCCAATATTCTTTGCCTGGAAAATTCTATGCACTGAGGAGTCTGGTAAGCTATAGTCCATAGGGTTGCAAAGAGTCAGACACGACTGAGCTTCACTTTCACCTAGGAGTTGAATGGCATTTCCCTGATTGACCTCCATGTTGCAAACATTTGTTTAACCGTTCCATTTGTTTTAAATGCTGCAATTTTCTTTTCCTATTTAGAAAACAGTCTTTTTTTTTTCACTTGCATAGATCCTTGAATAAAGCTATTAAGTGCTGATGTGCTTAATATCATTATATTGCTGTGAACCAGGCATTGTTCTAAGCACCCTCAGAGGTAGGTGTAATATTGTCCCTGATATTCAGATGAGGGAATGGAGGCACAGAGACACCATGTAGCTCGCCCAAGGTTGCACAGCACACCTGGATTCAAACCCAGAGCTTGGCTTCAGCACATAAGTCCTGAGCTGCTCTACTATATGGGGAGTTGTGAGTACTTTACTGAAAACTCTCTCTTTATTAGATTTTTCCCTGTATTGGAGGAAATTCACCCTCACATTCCAGCCAATGTATCAGAGACTCTTCTTTTGAAAATATGGCCAAAGTGAAAGTGAAAGTGAAGTCGCTCAGGTATGTCTGAATCTGGGACCACATTGACTGCAGCCTACCAGGTTCCTCTCTCCATGGGATTTTCCAGGCAAGAATACTGGAGTGGGTTGCCATTTCCTTCTCCAGGGGATCTTCCCGACCCAGGGATTGAAACTGAGTCTACCACATTGTAGGCAGACGCTTAAACATCTGAGCCACCAGGGAAGTCCAAAAACATGCATGGCCAAGCTTAGCCAAATGGTGATGACTGTAGTTCTGGGCAGAAACTAATGTTTGGCAGGACCTCCCCTTTGAGCTCATATGATGCCTCCAAGTAAATTAGAAAAAAGTGTCCAGATGAAGCTCCTTCACTTCAGTTCAGTTCAGTCACTCAGTCATGTCCAACTCTTTGCAACCCCATGGATTGCAGCAAGCCAGGCCTCCCTGTCCATCACCAACTCCTGGAGTTTACTCAGACTCATGTCCATTGAGTTGGTGATGCCATCCAACCATCTCATCCTCTGTCATCCCCTTCTCCTCCCACCTTCAATCTTTCCCAGCATCAGGGTCTTTTCAAATGAATCAGCTCTTCGAATCAGGTGGCCAAAGGATTGGAGTTTCAGCTTCAGCATCAGTCCTTCCAATGAATATTCAGGACTGATTTCCTTTAGGATGGACTGGTTGAATCTCCTTGCAGTCCAGGGGACTCTCAAAACTCTTCTCCAATACCACAATTCAAAAGCATCAATTCTTCGGTGCTCAGCTTTCTTTATAGTCCAACTCTCACATCCATACATGACACTGGAAAAACCATAGCCTTGACTAGATGGACCTTTGTTGGCAAAGTAATGTCTCTGCTTTTGAATATGCTGTCTAGGTTGGTCATAACTTTCCTTCCAAGGAGTAAGCGTCTTTTAATTTCATGACTGCAGTCACCATCTGCAGTGATTTGGGAGCCCCAAAGAGTAAAGTCTGCTACTGTTTCCTTTGTTTCCCCATCTATTTGCCATGAAGTGATGGGACCGGATGCCATGATCTTCGTTTTCTGAATGTTGAGTTTTAAGCCAACTTTTTGACCCCCTTCTTTCACTTTCATCAATAGGCTCTTTAGTTCTTCTTCACTTTCTGCCAAAAGGGTGGTGTCATCTGCATATCTGAGGTTATTGATATTTCTCCCGGCAATCTTGATTCCAGCTTGTGCTTCCTCCAGCCCAGCATTTCTCAT
>SJYX01022457.1:307942-368384 GCA_006410675.1 Oreotragus oreotragus
CTATTCTTTGGAACTCTGCATTCAGATGCGTATATCTTTCCTTTTCTCCTTTGCTTTTCGCCTCTCTTCTTTTCACAGCTATTTGTAAGGCGTACTCAGAGAGCCATTTTGCTTTTTTTGCATTTCTTTTCCATGAGGATGGTCTTGATCCCTGTCTCCTGTACAATGTCACGAACCTCATTCCATAGTTCATCAGGCACTCTATCAGATATAGGCCCTTAAATCTATTTCTCACTTCCACTGTATAATCATAAGGGATTTGATTTAGGTCATACCTGAATGGTCTAGCGGTTTTCCCTACTTTCTTCAATTTAAGTCTGAATTTGGAAATAAGGAGTTCATGATCTGAGCCACAGTCTGCTCCTGGTCTTGTTTTTGTTCACTGTATAGAGCTTCTCCATCTTTTTGGCCTCAGGCAAATAGCAGGGAGGGAACACAGCTCCACCCATCAAAAGAAAATTGGATTAAAGATTTACTGAGCACGGCCCTGCCCATCAGAACAGAGTTTCCCTCAGTCAGTCTCTCCCATCAGGAGGCTTCCATAAGCCTCTTATTCCTTCTCCATCAGAGGGCAGACAAACTGAAAACCACAGTCACAGAAAACTAACCAATCTAACCAATCTTAGCCTTGGTTTTCTGTTAGTCACAGAAAACTAACCAGTCTTAGCCTTGTCTAACTCAATGAAACTACGAGCCATGCCGTGTAGGGCCACCCAAGATGGACGGGTCATAGTGGAGAGTTCAGACAAAATGTGGTCCACTGGAGAAGGGAATGGCGAACCATTTCAGTATTGTTGCCTTGAGAACGCCCTGAATAGTATGAAAAGGCAAAAAGATTGGACACTGAAAGATGCAGCTCCTAGGGGCTCACTATTGGGCACATGGAGCATGGGCTGGACTTCAGCGACTCTTAACCCATTCTCCAGAGTGAACAGGCCCAACCTGCTGAATCCCGCTGGCTCCCCTGGTGGTTAGGGAGAAAAGCAGGTATCAGCAGCCATTCTGGAGGCCATAGATGCCTCGTTTCCATCAGAAGCATCAGTCCACCCTGAACCACTGAATAAGTGTTTCCTCCCAAGTGCCCTTCTTGCTTTTGGATCCTGCAACCTGCTTTTCACGTGTTCCCTGAGGGGCAAGGGTGTGTGGTCGTGCTGAGCTCTGTGCAGTGAGGTCTGCTGTGCTCTGGAACCTCCACAGGGCTGGCTGGGGTGGGGACCTCAGTCATGGATTCACCTCTGGAAACCAGGCCAGGTTTTCCAAGGACCCTGGTCCCTGCAAGGTGTGGCCAGTCTTCCTCACCGGCTTTGAGGGCTCATCTGGCATGATTACTCATCTTCAGCCCAGGACCAGCCAGACTGGCACAGCAGGGCTGCTGTGAACTAGGAGGTGGGCATGATGGAGCCTGGTGTGGGGTTGGAGTGAAGACGACAACAGCCTCTGACCACACGCTTTGCCACCCTGGCTCTGGCAGGGTCACCGCGCTGTCCCTGTTCCTCCCGGGCTGTGTTCAGTGCTTAACGGGCTCCCTTCCCTTCCCTTCCCAACGCCCCAGATGACAAAGTCCTGGTTTTAAATGGCCTCTTCCGGAAAGATGGGTTGATTTTGCTTGGGGACAGAGAGAGAATGCTGGCACCTGAGTCATTGCAGGATGCCCCAGGTTTTAAAAGAAGGTGCGGGGAGGGAGGTGCATGGGGTGGGGGCCCCCTGCCCCCCAGCTCGACACAGCAGGGAGCCCCTTGCCAATTATTTCCGAGGATAGCTTAGAGCTAGCACAGGAGGAAGGGATGCTGGGCTCCAGCTCTGGGATCTGCCTTGCCACTGCATCCTTGTGGGTTGGCCATGGGCACTCAGAGGGTTAGGATGGATCTACACCCCCACGGGTGTGAATTAAGGGTAACCCATAAGTTCAGAGTCAGAAGCACAGAGGTTTTTTTTTTTTTTAAGGAGCTGATTTTTTTAATTAATTTTTTTCCGTGTGAGATCTTTACTGCTTTGTGCGGGCTGTCTCTAGTTGTGGGGGCAGGGGCTCCTCTTGGTGGCAGAGCACAGGCTCTAGGCACACCAGCTCAGTACTTGTGGTGCACGGACTCAGTTGCTCTGCAACATGTGGAATCTTCCCAGATCAGGGATCAAACCCGTGTCCCCTGCATTGGCAGCCAGATTCTTATCCACTGTGCCACCAGGGAAGTACCTCACAGAGGTGTTTTTGATCCCTCAGATTTCCCATTGTCCCTCAGAGAGGCATGCCAGGACTAGCACCTGCTGAGGAGATAAAGACTCTATTTCAGGAAGGGACCCCCAGCTCCATGGATCTTTTTTCATATGGGACAAGCGTAGAAAGTGGTCTCAGTGGCCACTATTCATGGTCTGTGTACACGAGCCGTGTGCATGGCTGCCAGTGCCAGGCAGCCTGGGTTTAGGTGCAGCTGTTCATAGGAATTGTCTGGGAACATCCGCTGCCAACTATGGGGTCTTTGGGGATCAGTAGAGACCTTGGGGACCGTAGGATTTCCCTGTCAGGAAAGGACTCAGTCCCACAGGAAGCAGAGCCTGGGAGCCCCTTCTAGGCTGGCCATTTCCCTACAAAAGACAGTCTCAACAACTCAGGCTTAATACTCTGGTTAATTCTGAATAATCCTGCTCCTTGCATGCTGCTGCTGCTAAGTTACTTCAGTCGTGTCCAACTCTGCAACCCTAGCTGGCAGCCCATCAGGCTCCTCTGTCCCTGGGATTCTCCAGGCAAGAATACTGGAGTGGGTTGCCATTTCCTTAACCAATGCACGCATGCATGCTAAGTCGCTTCAGTCGTGTCCAACTCTGCGACCCTATGGACAGCAGCCCACCAGGCTCCTCTGTCCACGGAATTCTCTTGACAAGAATACTGGAGTGGGTTGCCATTTCTTTCTCCAGCTCCTTGCATAAAATAATAATAATAATAGCATTTACCATTTATCAAGACTTCTTACGTGCAGGCACAGTGCAAAGTGCTTCCCACATATTATCTCATTGAATCCTGACAACAATCTAGAAAGCACAGGTATTATTATCCCCACTTAACAGATGAGAAATGGGCTTCCCTGGTGGCTCAGACAGTAAAGAATCTGCCTGCACTGCAGGAGACCCAGGTTTGATCCCTGAGTCAGGAAGATCCCCTGGAGAAGGAAATGGCAACCCACTCCAGTATTCTTGCCTGGAGAATCCCTTGGATGGAGGAGCCTGTGGGCTCCAGTCCATGGGGTTGCAAAGAGTCAGGCACAACTGAGAAACTAATACTTTCACTCACAGATGAGAAAATTAAGACTCTGAAAGGCCAACCTCTTGTTGCCATTCATTGAGGCCCTGCCCACTGCAGGAAGTAACAGAGCCAGACCCTAAGTGGGGACTGACTCGCAAGCCCTCCTCCTTCTGACCCTGATGAGAAAGTAAGCCCCTTCTGGGTCCTTAATGCTGGGGAGTTGGTGGCCTGTAAAAGCCCCAGGGTTTGCTCCTCAGTGTTGTGGGTGGAAATCTGTCATTGCCCTGCCCCGTAGGATGAGAGGGTGACTCCGCCATCACCTCACCATGGAGTGAAACAGTGGGACACCTACAGCACCCCCACACCACCCCAGACACCTCCCCAAAGTGTGGGGCAGCGACCCCCCAAAGGACATCTCCACAGGGTGCGGGAGTATGGTCACTGCCTCAACACCAAAGCAGAGGAGATTGAGGACTCAGACGTGACCTCAGCATGACAGAGCCTTAACTTCTTAGCATTTCAGAATGAACATGAAAGTGCTTCTAAATCAGAGCCTTCCAACTTCTCGCGGAACATAGAGAATGAACATGTTTGTATCCAGCACAAAGGTAAAGGGCCGAGGCGTCTTATGCCTGCTGGTGATAGGGATGGATAGATACTCTTGCAGCTCCAGGCCAGACCCATCTTCCAAAGACCATGAACATCAACACTTAAGCTCACCTGAAGCACTCACTCCAGGCACACCTGTCAGAACTGCTCTAATCCAGCCTTTTTCTGCACCCAGCTCCCGTAATAAGCCTGTTCTTTCTTGCTTTGCTCTCATAGCTCTTGCGGTTAGCAGCTGGCACCCCATCCACCCTCCAGCAGCTTTTCACTCTGGAGGTTAGATTGTTTCTAGTTTGAGGGTATTACAGTGTTGCAATCGCTGTCCTTCCTGTGTCTATGTGCACGCATGCACATACATGCACGCACGCACGGGAGCACCCATGCATATAAGCACATAGAGACACCTACGCAAGAAGTGCAACTGTTATGTCCTGGCTATCACATTTTGAATGTCATAGAGACTGCCAGACTACTCGCTAGTGACTGCGCCAGCTTAGACCCCATCGGCATGTAGGCTTAGTCAATACCTGGTATTCTGAAACATTTACATCTTTGTGAATGGAATGGTGCCATATTGACTATTTTACGCTTAACTCTGATTAGCATAACTTTTAAAATTGCTTCTTTAAATTTTTTTTTCTGCCTCCTGGGAGCATGTAGGGTACACAAAGGTAGGGATTTCTTACTGTTTGTTTACTGATGGATTCTGGATGCCTAGAACAGTGCTGAGCACACAGTAAGTGCTAAATAAATATTTCCTGACTGAATAAATGAATAGATTACACATTGACATGATCCAAAACATCAGTTCAGTTCAGTTCAGTCACTCAGTCGTGTCTGACTCTTTGCAGTCCCATGGACTGCAGCACACCAGGCTTCCCTGTCCATCACCAACTCCCTGAGCTTGCTCAAACTCATGTCCAATGAACTAGGAGGTGGGCATGATGGAGCCTGGTGTGGGGTTGGAGTGAAGACGACAACAGCCTCTGACCACACGCTTTGCCACCCTGGCTCTGGCAGGGTCACCGCGCTGTCCCTGTTCCTCCCGGGCTGTGTTCAGTGCTTAACGGGCTCCCTTCCCTTCCCTTCCCAACGCCCCAGATGACAAAGTCCTGGTTTTAAATGGCCTCTTCCGGAAAGATGGGTTGATTTTGCTTGGGGACAGAGAGAGAATGCTGGCACCTGAGTCATTGCAGGATGCCCCAGGTTTTTAAAGAAGGTGCGGGGAGGGAGGTGCATGGGGTGGGGGCCCCCTGCCCCCCAGCTCGACACAGCAGGGAGCCCCTTGCCAATTATTTCCGAGGATAGCTTAGAGCTAGCACAGGAGGAAGGGATGCTGGGCTCCAGCTCTGGGATCTGCCTTGCCACTGCATCCTTGTGGGTTGGCCATGGGCACTCAGAGGGTTAGGATGGATCTACACCCCCACGGGTGTGAATTAAGGGTAACCCATAAGTTCAGAGTCAGAAGCACAGAGGTTTTTTTTTTTTTTAAGGAGCTGATTTTTTTAATTAATTTTTTTCCGTGTGAGATCTTTACTGCTTTGTGCGGGCTGTCTCTAGTTGTGGGGGCAGGGGCTCCTCTTGGTGGCAGAGCACAGGCTCTAGGCACACCGGCTCAGTACTTGTGGTGCACGGACTCAGTTGCTCTGCAACATGTGGAATCTTCCCAGATCAGGGATCAAACCCGTGTCCCCTGCATTGGCAGCCAGATTCTTATCCACTGTGCCACCAGGGAAGTACCTCACAGAGGTGTTTTTGATCCCTCAGATTTCCCATTGTCCCTCAGAGAGGCATGCCAGGACTAGCACCTGCTGAGGAGATAAAGACTCTATTTCAGGAAGGGACCCCCAGCTCCATGGATCTTTTTTCATATGGGACAAGCGTAGAAAGTGGTCTCAGTGGCCACTATTCATGGTCTGTGTACACGAGCCGTGTGCATGGCTGCCAGTGCCAGGCAGCCTGGGTTTAGGTGCAGCTGTTCATAGGAATTGTCTGGGAACATCCGCTGCCAACTATGGGGTCTTTGGGGATCAGTAGAGACCTTGGGGACCGTAGGATTTCCCTGTCAGGAAAGGACTCAGTCCCACAGGAAGCAGAGCCTGGGAGCCCCTTCTAGGCTGGCCATTTCCCTACAAAAGACAGTCTCAACAACTCAGGCTTAATACTCTGGTTAATTCTGAATAATCCTGCTCCTTGCATGCTGCTGCTGCTAAGTTACTTCAGTCGTGTCCAACTCTGCAACCCTAGCTGGCAGCCCATCAGGCTCCTCTGTCCCTGGGATTCTCCAGGCAAGAATACTGGAGTGGGTTGCCATTTCCTTAACCAATGCACGCATGCATGCTAAGTCGCTTCAGTCGTGTCCAACTCTGCGACCCTATGGACAGCAGCCCACCAGGCTCCTCTGTCCACGGAATTCTCTTGACAAGAATACTGGAGTGGGTTGCCATTTCTTTCTCCAGCTCCTTGCATAAAATAATAATAATAATAGCATTTACCATTTATCAAGACTTCTTACGTGCAGGCACAGTGCAAAGTGCTTCCCACATATTATCTCATTGAATCCTGACAACAATCTAGAAAGCACAGGTATTATTATCCCCACTTAACAGATGAGAAATGGGCTTCCCTGGTGGCTCAGACAGTAAAGAATCTGCCTGCACTGCAGGAGACCCAGGTTTGATCCCTGAGTCAGGAAGATCCCCTGGAGAAGGAAATGGCAACCCACTCCAGTATTCTTGCCTGGAGAATCCCTTGGATGGAGGAGCCTGTGGGCTCCAGTCCATGGGGTTGCAAAGAGTCAGGCACAACTGAGAAACTAATACTTTCACTCACAGATGAGAAAATTAAGACTCTGAAAGGCCAACCTCTTGTTGCCATTCATTGAGGCCCTGCCCACTGCAGGAAGTAACAGAGCCAGACCCTAAGTGGGGACTGACTCGCAAGCCCTCCTCCTTCTGACCCTGATGAGAAAGTAAGCCCCTTCTGGGTCCTTAATGCTGGGGAGTTGGTGGCCTGTAAAAGCCCCAGGGTTTGCTCCTCAGTGTTGTGGGTGGAAATCTGTCATTGCCCTGCCCCGTAGGATGAGAGGGTGACTCCGCCATCACCTCACCATGGAGTGAAACAGTGGGACACCTACAGCACCCCCACAGCACCCCAGACACCTCCCCAAAGTGTGGGGCAGCGACCCCCCAAAGGACATCTCCACAGGGTGCGGGAGTATGGTCACTGCCTCAACACCAAAGCAGAGGAGATTGAGGACTCAGACGTGACCTCAGCATGACAGAGCCTTAACTTCTTAGCATTTCAGAATGAACATGAAAGTGCTTCTAAATCAGAGCCTTCCAACTTCTCGCGGAACATAGAGAATGAACATGTTTGTATCCAGCACAAAGGTAAAGGGCCGAGGCGTCTTATGCCTGCTGGTGATAGGGATGGATAGATACTCTTGCAGCTCCAGGCCAGACCCATCTTCCAAAGACCATGAACATCAACACTTAAGCTCACCTGAAGCACTCACTCCAGGCACACCTGTCAGAACTGCTCTAATCCAGCCTTTTTCTGCACCCAGCTCCCGTAATAAGCCTGTTCTTTCTTGCTTTGCTCTCATAGCTCTTGCGGTTAGCAGCTGGCACCCCATCCACCCTCCAGCAGCTTTTCACTCTGGAGGTTAGATTGTTTCTAGTTTGAGGGTATTACAGTGTTGCAATCGCTGTCCTTCCTGTGTCTATGTGCACGCATGCACATACATGCACGCACGCACGGGAGCACCCATGCATATAAGCACATAGAGACACCTACGCAAGAAGTGCAACTGTTATGTCCTGGCTATCACATTTTGAATGTCATAGAGACTGCCAGACTACTCGCTAGTGACTGCGCCAGCTTAGACCCCATCGGCATGTAGGCTTAGTCAATACCTGGTATTCTGAAACATTTACATCTTTGTGAATGGAATGGTGCCATATTGACTATTTTACGCTTAACTCTGATTAGCATAACTTTTAAAATTGCTTCTTTAAATTTTTTTTTCTGCCTCCTGGGAGCATGTAGGGTACACAAAGGTAGGGATTTCTTACTGTTTGTTTACTGATGGATTCTGGATGCCTAGAACAGTGCTGAGCACACAGTAAGTGCTAAATAAATATTTCCTGACTGAATAAATGAATAGATTACACATTGACATGATCCAAAACATCAGTTCAGTTCAGTTCAGTCACTCAGTCGTGTCTGACTCTTTGCAGTCCCATGGACTGCAGCACACCAGGCTTCCCTGTCCATCACCAACTCCCTGAGCTTGCTCAAACTCATGTCCATAGAGTCAGTGATGCCATCCAACCCTCTCATCCTCTGATATCCCCTTCTGCTTCTGCCTTCAGGCTTGTCCAGCTTCAGGGTCTTTCCCAATGAGTCAGTTCTTCACATCAGGTGGCCAAAGTATTAGAGCTTCAGCTTCCGCATCAGTCCTTCCAGTGAATATTCAGTACTGATTTCCTGTAGGATTGACAGGTTTGATCTCCTTGCAGTCCAAAGGACTCTCAAGAGTCTTCTCCAACACCATAGTTCAAAAGCATCAATTCTTCGGTACTCAGCTTTCTTTATAGTCTAACTCTCATATCCATACATGACTACCGGAAAAACCATTTGCCAACAGACTTTTGATGGCAAAGTAATGTCTCTGCTTTTTAATATGCTGTCTAGGTTGTTCATGGCTTTTCTTCCAAGGAGCAAGCGTCTTTTAATTTCATGGCTGCAGTCACCATCTGCAGTGATTTTGGAGCCCAAGAAAATAAAGTCTGTCACTGTTTCCATTGTTTCCGCATCATTTGTCATGAAGTGATGGGACTGGATCTTAGTTTTTTGAATGTTGAGTTTTATAAAAGGTGCCAAAGAAGTAACTCATTTTTATTTAATTTTATTTATTTTTAATAGTGGAAAGTTACTTTACAATTTTGTGTTGATTTCTGCTATACAACTAGAATCAGTCATAATCACACACACACACATACATACATACATACATACATATGTGTGTGTATATATATATGTATATATATCCCTTCCCTGCTGAGCCTCCTCCTCCTTCCCCCACCCCGCCCCTCTAGGTTATCCCAGAATTCCAGCCTGGGCTCCCTGTGTTAGCAACTCCCCACTAACTATTTGACACAGGATAGTGTATATATGTCAACAGCACTTTCTCAATTAATGCCACCCTCACCTTCCCCCGTTCTGTCCATTTTTAAAAACCTCCTTCCCTGCCTGTGCCCCCAGCCATGCAGTTCCCCTTCTTTTCTTTTTTTAAGTAATTAATTTATTTAGTTCTGATCACGCTGGGTCTTCCTTGCCATGTGCGGGCTTGCTCTAGTTGCGGAGAGTGGGAGCTACTCTCAGCTCACGGTGTGCAGGCCTCTCATTTCTGGGGCCTCTCGTTGCAGAGCCTGGACTCTAGAGCCCAGGAGCTTCAGTAGTTGCTGCACGTGGGCTCAGTAGTTGTGGCCCCTGGGCTTAGTTGCCCCAGGGCATGTGGGATCTTCCCAGAGCAGGGGTTGATCTGGTGTCCCCTACACTGCAAGACAGTTTCTTAAACACTGGACCACCAGGGAAGCCCCCGGTTCCCCTTCTTGAAGGCAGTTTATGTCAGGACTTTGTTGCGTGTCCGCTGGAGGTGGATTGCGCACACACAACTAAATGTCTCTATGCTAGTTTTCTTTTTTTCCACACAAATGCACCCCTGCTTTATATGTGGTTCTGCCCTTTCTTATCTCTCACTTACTGACAGACCTTGGCAGCATTCCCCATCTCTGAGCAGCTCAAATAGGACCATTGCATCCACATTTTTTTTTTTTATTGAAGTACAGTTCACTCTTGAGAGTCCCTTGGACTGCAAGGAGATCCAACCAGTCCATTCTTAAGGAGATCAGCTCTGGGATTTCTTTGGAAGGAATGATGCTAAAGCTGAAACTCCAGTACTTTGGCCACCTCGTGCGAAGAGTTGACTCATTGGAAAAGACTCTGATGCTGGGAGGGATTGGGGGCAGGAGGAGAAGGGGACGACAGAGGACGAGATGGCTGGATGGCATCACGGACTCGATGGACGTGAGTCTGAGTGAACTCTGGGAGATGGTGATGGACAGGGAGGCCTGGCGTGCTGCAATTCATGGGGTCTCAAAGAGTCAGACACGACTGAGCAACTGAACTGAACTGAACTGAACTGACTTACATTATTAGACTAGGTTCATGTATGCAGCATAGTGATTCAATATGTTTATAGAATATACTTCATATAAAGCTATTATAAAATATTGGCTATATTCCCATCCTTGTATCTTATCTATTTTATACCTAGTAGTTTGTTCCTGTTAATCCTCTTCCCCTCTCTTACCCCTCCCTCTTTTCTACCCCCACCGCCACCCACAGCTCCCCCTACCCCATTCCACCCCGGAGCCACTGTTTTAAGGTTTCATCTTATCAACCACACTGCTTTATTTGGTTTTATGGAAGGACCCCTAGAGGTCTTCAAACTACAGCCTTGGGTGAAGGAGGTCCATAAGTGCATACAGAGGAGACAGCCTTTTGCTACATTGCAGACTTTCCCAGCACCCACCAGAACAGAAGCAAGAGATCCCATCAAGCGTGTGGTGAGAGGTGCCTAGAAGGCAGGTGACCGGGCTTCTGTTTCCAGATCTGCCTGACTCTGTGACCGTAAGTGCCTCTGTGTTCTGGCTACCTTCTCTGTGAAATGGGCATAATTCTGGCTACCCCAACATAACTGAAAGACACAGGAGGAAGTGCTTGAGAGAGAGGGTATGCTTCAAGTGAGCAGAAAACAGTCAACAGAGAATTTCCTCCAAAGTTGTAGAATGATGGTTTTAATCTTTTGAGTGAAAGTGAAGTCGCTCTGTTGTGTCTGACTCTTTGCGACCACACGGACTGTAGCCTACCAGGCTCCTCTATCCATGGGATTTTCCAGGCAAGGATACTGGAGTGGATTGCCATTTCCTTCTCCAGGGGATCTTCCCAATCCAGGGACCGAACCTGGGTCTCCCACATTGCAGGCGGACGCTTTACCATCTGAGCCACCAGGGAAGAAATCTTTTGAGAGGAACCCTTTTTAAAGTCATAGAACTATTCTAACATGTATTAAGAAAAAATGGCTTAGCACATCAAACATCCACAGGCATAGTGTTGCTTAGGATGAAAGTGAATTTTTTCAAGGAAAACAGGTGAATTCAGATGATGTTATATATTAAGTGACTAATGATACAAATGCTATAAGGATTTAGTGAAAACTGTTCGGGTGGTATGCAAATGATTGACATTTGGGAAACATTGAATTAGCAGGTATTTGGGGGGCAAATAATGAAATCAAACTTACAAATACTTATATGAAAACCCAGGTTAAGGATTTCCTCTTATTTAATGCAAACATATAGGACACAGTAAATCAGATTTTGACAAATTTTTTCTGTAAAGGGCCAGATATAGTTAATAGTTAAGGCTTTGTGGGCCACAGACACTGCATGTTCTTTTTTTTTTTACACAGAGTCGGACACGACTGAAGTGACTTAGCAGCAGCAGCAGTGCCCCTAATGTAGGTGCAACAACCTGTAGGGGACCTATTTATTAATGACATTTATAAATAACATTAATGTTCTACTTACTCCCTCTTTTTTTCAGTATTATTATGAACTCATGGGTTTTTATGCATTTAATATATTTCAATTAATCCCATACTCTCTTTTTAAAGATGTTCAAATTGTCCCATCTTTGCCAGTAAAAATTCCTTCAAGGAGTCCTTTGATGGGGTTTCCCTGATGGCTCAGTAGTAAAAAGTTCACCTGCCAATTCAGGAGACATGGGTTCAATCCCTGGGTCGGGAAGATCCCCTGGAGAAGGAAATGGGAACCCACACCAGTATTCTTGCCTGGAGAATCCCATGGACAGAGGAGCCTGGTGGGCTACAGCTCACAGAGCCACAGATGGACACAACCTAGCGACTAAACAGCAGCAAGTGGTCTTTGATAGCTTCCTTTGTTTTCTGGTGTGGTCAGAGATCCCAGGCTCATCTTGTACATTTCCTGCACCAAAGCTCGTACCAGCAGTTTTCCTAAGAAGCCCTGGTTCATTTTAGTCGAGAATGGTATTTAGAGGCCAAAATCTAGGTGTCCGGAATGGGCGTATTTGCATTTATGAACAAAAATGACATCCAGGGAATGTCCTGGTCCTTGGAGCAAGTCCCGCTGCCGCTCTAAAGCTCTCTTCACCCTCTCCAGCCTGGTACAGGGAGCCCATCAATCGCTCTGACCTGGCTAGGCGCTCAAGAACAAAGAGTCAGTCAGGCCCTGGGGCTAAAGAGGCAGAAACAGGAAAGATGTTTTCAATGTCCAGAGTCCAGTCCGCTTTCAGGTTAGCCTTCAATTAGCTATGAAAATCCAGCTACCCAGAACTCTTATTCCCTGATAATCTTGGATAATTGAGGTTTTGCTGCAAAATTAAGTACAGGGGATTTTAATGATAGCGTCTGACCTACAATTTATAGGGGTCACAGAGTCAGATGTCCACATAAGCCAAGGCAGGGAATTAAAAAAAGAGTGAAGTGAGCTGAGCTAAGAAAATAGAAAAATGGGGAGAATTGGGGTGAACTGGGGAGCACAGGCTAAGGAGGGCTTTTCTAGAAGAAACTGCCATGTGGGGGCAATTATCAGATCTTTCTGATTTTTTTAATAGTTGAAGAAAATCTTTATTTTTTTAAAATGTGAACTTGCATAATTTTGAGATGGCATGGATTTAAATGTTTTGTTAAAACTTTATTTAGATGTAATTTACAGACAAAATACTTCTATTTGAAGTATAGCATTTGATGCTGCTGCTGCTGCTAAGTCGCTTCAGTCGTGTCCAACTCTGTGAGACCCCATAGACAGCAGCCCACCAGGCTCCCCTGTCCCTGGGATTCTCCAGGCAAGAAATGTGAACTTGCATAATTTTGAGATGGCATGGATTTAAATGTTTTGTTAAAACTTTATTTAGATGTAATTTACAGACAAAATACTTCTATTTGAAGTATAGCATTTGATGCTGCTGCTGCTGCTAAGTCGCTTCAGTCGTGTCCAACTCTGTGAGACCCCATAGACAGCAGCCCACCAGGCTCCCCTGTCCCTGGGATTCTCCAGGCAAGGACACTGGAATGGGTTGCCATTTCCTTCTCCAATGCGTGAAAGTGAAGTCTCTCAGTCACGTCCGACTCTTAGTGACCCCATGGACTGCAGCCTACCAGGCTCCTCTGCCTATGGGATTTCCCAGGCAAGAGTACTGGAGAGGGGTGCCATCGCCTTCTCCGAGCATTTGATGAGTTATTACAAATGCATCATCTAATTAACCACCATCTCACTCAAGATATAGAATACTTGCATCACCTCCAAAAGGCTCCCTGGTTTACACTTTGGGTGGCTCCACTATTTATATCAGGCCCAGAAAATCACTGTTCTGCTTTCTGTCACTGTAGATTAGTTGTGTCTTTTCCAGGGCTTCATATAAATAGAATTGTATGGTAGGTACCCTTTTTGTGTCTAGCTTCTTCTTCTCAGCATAATAGCTTTTTAAAAAAATATCCATCCACGTCATTGTATGTATCTGTAGTTGGTTCCTTTTATTACTGAATAGTATTCCATGTATAGATATGCAACAGGTTATTCACTCACCTGTTGGTGGACAGTTGCTTGTTTCCAGTTTGGGATTATTAATGAATAAGGCTGCTATTATTAGTGAACAAGGCTGCTGTGAGTATATATGTGCACATCATGTGTGAGCCTATGTTTTTGGTTCTCTTGGACAAATAAGAGGGGCCCTGCAAGGTCGTCTGATCAGTGCCTGCTTAACTTTATGAGAACTGCCAAAGTTTTCCAGAGTGACTGTACCATTTCGCGTTCCAGCCAGTCACGTGGGAGAGTCTGATTCCCCCACATCTTCCCTAACGCTAGATACTGTCAGTCCTTCTAGTGGGTGGGAAATGGTTTCCCACTGTGGTTTTGATTTGCATTTCCCCAGTGACTAATGATGTTAGGCATCTGTTCAGGCCCTTATGAGCCATTCACATATCTTCTTTTATGAAAGGTTTTTTAAAAATCTTTTTCCCTTTTGGAGGGAAGGGGTTGTCTTATTGTGGCATTGTAAGGGTTGTTTACATATTCTGCATACAAATTCCTTGTCAGACATACAAGGATTTTCTCCCAGTGACTTACTCTTGCATTTCCTTGAGAGTGTTTTGAAAAGCAGAAGAATTAATTAGTTAATAAAGGACAATTTTTTTTCTTTTATCATTCATAATATTAGTGTTCTATCTAAAAGGTCTTTTGCCTACCCCAAGATCGCACCGATTTTTCTCTTATACTTTCTTCTGGATGTTTTACAGTTTTAGCACAGGTATTTAGGTCTCAGATCCATTTCAAGTCAATCTTAAGTGTGAAGTAGGAGTTGAGATTTCTTTTTCTTATAAAGATATCCATTATTGCAGCATATTTTGTTGAAAAGATTATCCATTCTGCATGAATAACCTTGGCACCTTTCTAGGTCTATTTCGAGAGTTTATTCCATCCCATCGATTAATATGTCTATTAGTATGCCTATCATCACACCAATATTGCACTGTTTTGATGACTGTACTTTATAGTAAGTTAAGTCCTTCAACTTTGTTCTTTTTCAAAAGTTTTTTTTTTTTTTTTTNTCAATGAAGTATATTTCTATAAAGTTATTCCCATAGTTTGGTTGCCATTGGAAATTTTTCTTTTACTTATTTGCTTTAAATAGTCTACTTGATAGTGCCCTGTAATTTTTCTTCAAATCAAATGCCTTGATTTAGCAGTATTTGGTATAAGAGAGATGGAATTATTAAAACTTAAGCTTAGAATATTGTTTTGTTTTGTTTTTTTAGAATATTGTTTTAATGTTTAGCAAGAGTTTGGAGAAGCTAGTGCTCTATTCTGTGGACAGAATTTTATTGTTGTAACTGAGAAAGTATAGCTTCTTTAAGCTATATTAAGATAGTATTTTGATAAGTTGATAACAAATATGCATATTTGTTCCTAATAGCCCATCAAGAAATTTAATGGTAAGCCGTGTAGCCACAAAGAAAGCTAATATCAGGATTCTTTTTTCTCCCCTGAAAAATTAGTTTCACAGTGTGATATGCCATTGGTGATCATTATTTTTATGGTTTATCTTATAAACTCCCCAGTTGTTTGATTTTCCTGTAGTGTCAAGTGAATCTTTTGAATTGAACTTCTATTCATATTATTTAAAAGGCTGGAACATTTACACATATTTGTAATCTGAAGATGTTTAATGTGTTAATAAATGATAGTTAATAAGCAGCTCATTATCCATCAATGAGAAAATGTTTAACAAATTAAAAACACAATCAGATCATTTTTCTTTACAGGTTTATGTGTAGATTTTTAAGTAAACTCTGCTTCTGGTTTATGAACTAGTTCTTTTTAAACCTGTCTGACTGTATATCTTAAAAGTTAGAAAATTATCTTAGTTATGAGTATCAATTTACTTTCTATATTAAACTTTTCCCATGATTAATAGTCTGTTAACATTAAAACTTCTCTTTAGGGAGTGACGATGAATACAGTGACGATGATGACATGAGTTGGAAAGTGAGACGTGCAGCTGCTAAGTGCTTGGATGCCGTAGTTAGTACAAGGCATGAAATGCTTCCAGAATTCTACAAGACCGTCTCTCCTGCACTGATATCCAGATTTAAAGAGCGTGAAGAGAATGTAAAAGCAGATGTATTTCATGCGTACCTTTCTCTTTTGAAGCAAACTCGTCCTGTGCAAAGTTGGCTGTGTGACCCTGACGCAATGGAACAGGGAGAAACACCTTTAACAATGCTTCAGAGTCAGGTCAGTTTCAAGTGTGGTTGTGAAAGTCCTGCTAGTAAATGTGATTTTTTAAAATGGTGGTTTTGTATGGAAATAGGAGTTCCAGAATAGCTTTAGAGAAACATTTCTGGGATATGTTTGTATAATAGTTTATGGATCCTCATATAACATTACTTATTATTTATTCTGATTGAAGTTTTCTTGATTTTTCTTGGCTGAACAGTATTAACTTTAAGATTCAATAAAATATCTTTATCTTTGATGTATTAATGGAGAAATCTTAAAGCAGTAGAATTGGACTACTTGTGTTCATAGCTTCTTTCTCTTCTAATTTAGAGAAATTAGGACTTTGTGTATGTGTGTGTATAGTCTTGGACAAGTTATTTAGACATTTTATTAAGTCTCAGTTTTCTCATTTGTAGTAATGGTTTGCTTAAAACTGTACCCAAGGTGGAAATGATATGCTCTGTTTAAACATATAGTGAAGCCTGCCACACAGGTTTTATATGCCACATATTATTATTGATATTGATTTTATATCCCACCTATTATTGATAAGATACATATTTTTTCACTTTAGGACATCTTTTTTAGAATCTAAATAGTAGATATTTATAGTCCCCATTTACTGAATATTTCGTACACACTAGGCATTTTCCTATCTTATATGTACTCTCTAAATCAGCCCCATGGGGTACATATATGTCCATTTTTATGGATTACAGAAGAGATCTTGAGAGAGACTAAACAACTAAACCAGGAGAAGGGATGTACCTGTCATAGCTATCTTGTTTTAAGTAGTAAAAATTTTTAAAAGATTGTGGTGAACTTAAAGGTGAACACTGAAGACAAATTGTAGAAAAAAAGAAAGTGTATCCAAGATGTAAGTAATTGACTAAGTATATAGAAAGCAGATAAAAATCACAAAAAATTTTGATGGTGCTATGATGAATTAATTAGATAGGTGTTTTCTTTTGCCTCTAGTTTTCCCATCATTGTTTTCAATATGGTATGTGTCTGTATCCTGCTATCCTTAAGACTTATTAGCAAATACCCTATTTAGGTTTCACTAACATTAGAAAGTATAGAAGCGATGTCTTTGACTCGTGTTCCTGCTGCTTGTAACTACATTTGAAGTGAGGTTGATTTCATTGTAAGAGCCAACGAAAAGCAAAAACAAGGACCCATTTAATGGTTTCTTTTCCGTAATTTGTCTTTTTTCCTGTAATTGCTTATATGTGCTGTTTAATTTATAAGTTTATAAATTATGTTCCTAAAGTTTTGGTTGAAAATTATTATTTAGATTTCTATTTAGTCTTATGCATTTCATAAGTAAAATTATTCAAGGAAGACTATTCTGTTCTGTGGAAAGCTAATGATAGCTTTTCTCTATTTTATCAGTATCAAGCAAATATAGTTACAAGAGAACATGCATAGTAGATGCAACAAAGTTTGTATCGAACAAATTGTTAGTGGTTAGCAGAATTAGGAATTTGACCAGAAAAATTCTTCCATTCATCCCCACCCCTTGTAATTTGTGTTAAGTGAACTGAGGAAGTACCAATAACTGAACCAGCTAATGAGCACTTGATAATTACAGGTTCCAAACATTGTTAAAGCTCTGCACAAACAGATGAAAGAGAAAAGTGTGAAGACCCGACAGTGTTGTTTTAACATGTTAACTGAACTGGTAAATGTATTACCCGGGGCCCTAACACAACACATTCCTGTACTTGTACCAGGTATGTAAGCAATAGTTAATCACTTTTGGGATTTATTAAGACTTAGATAAGCTTAAATAATTGTTTTCTTGAAAAGAATGATTTGTGACAACTTAATTGGCACATGGAACTAACTTTTTAATAGGAACATTGAATATCTAAAGTTAAAAGTAAAAAGTTTAAAACCATACCCTAAAAATATTTTACTTTAATATTTATCACAGCTTGTGGAATTTCTGTTACGTTAGAGATAATATCAGGTGGAAGCTTTAGCAGTCTTTTAGGGATTAGTTTTATATTTTTGCTTTCATAAAGTTGTCATGCATAAAAACATTGGATTTTTCTTTTCTGGTTGGCTTTTTAGGAATCATTTTCTCACTGAATGATAAATCAAGCTCATCAAATTTGAAGATCGATGCTTTGTCCTGTCTATATGTAATCCTCTGTAACCACTCTCCTCAAGTCTTCCATCCTCACGTTCAAGCTTTGGTCCCCCCAGTGGTGGCTTGTGTTGGAGACCCATTTTACAAGATTACATCTGAAGCTCTTCTTGTTACTCAACAACTTGTCAAAGTAATTCGTCCTTTAGATCAGCCTTCCTCATTTGATGCGACTCCTTACATCAAAGATCTATTTACCTGTACCATTAAGAGGTTAAAAGCAGCTGACATTGATCAGGAAGTCAAGGAAAGGGCTATTTCCTGTATGGGACAAATTATTTGCAACCTTGGAGACAATCTGGGCTCTGACTTGCCTAATACACTTCAGATTTTCTTGGAGAGACTGAAGAATGAGATTACACGGTTAACTACAGTGAAAGCGTTGACACTGATTGCTGGGTCCCCTTTGAAGATAGATTTGAGGCCTGTCCTGGGAGAAGGGGTTCCTATCCTTGCCTCGTTTCTCAGGAAAAACCAGAGAGCTTTGAAACTGGGTACCCTTTCTGCTCTAGATATTCTAATTAAAAACTATAGTGACAGCTTGACTGCTGCTATGATTGATGCAGTTCTAGATGAGCTCCCACCTCTTATCAGTGAAAGTGATATGCATGTTTCACAGATGGCTATCAGTTTTCTAACCACACTAGCAAAAGTGTATCCTTCCTCCCTTTCGAAGATAAGTGGATCCATTCTCAATGAACTTATTGGACTTGTTAGATCACCTTTATTGCAAGGGGGAGCTCTCAGCGCCATGCTAGACTTTTTCCAAGCTCTGGTTGTTACTGGAACAAATAATCTAGGATATATGGATTTGTTGCGCATGCTCACTGGCCCAGTTTATTCTCAGAGCACAGCTCTTACTCATAAGCAGTCTTATTATTCCATTGCCAAATGTGTAGCTGCTCTTACTCGAGCATGCCCTAAAGAAGGACCAGCTGTAGTAGGTCAGTTTATTCAAGATGTGAAGAACTCAAGGTCTACAGATTCAATTCGCCTCTTAGCTTTACTGTCTCTTGGAGAAGTTGGGCATCATATTGATTTAAGTGGGCAGCTGGAACTGAAGTCTGTCATATTAGAAGCTTTCTCATCTCCTAGTGAAGAAGTCAAATCAGCTGCATCCTATGCATTAGGCAGCATTAGTGTGGGCAACCTTCCTGAATACCTGCCGTTTGTCTTACAAGAAATAACCAGTCAACCCAAAAGGCAGTATCTACTGCTTCATTCCTTGAAGGAAATTATTAGCTCTGCATCAGTGGTGGGCCTTAAACCATATGTTGAAAACATCTGGGCCTTATTGCTAAAGCACTGTGAGTGTGCAGAAGAAGGAACCAGAAATGTTGTTGCTGAATGTCTAGGCAAACTCACTTTAATTGATCCAGAAACTCTCCTTCCACGACTTAAGGGGTATTTAATATCAGGTGGGTGCCTAGATTTTCTTATTTAAGAAAATTTTTATTTTTTAAATTTTTGACTGGAGAAAAATGGCTTTACAGTATTGTGTTGATTTCTGCTGTACAACAACATGAATCAGTCATAATTATATATATATATATTCCCTCCCTGTTGAGCCTCCCTCCCCTCCCCCCAAAAAATTCTTATTAGTATTTGTTTGCCTGGAAAGATGGCTAATGCTATATCTTGTTAAATGTTCAAATGACATTTTNCATGAGTATCTCCAGTTATTGAGGTTTTCTTTATTTTATTTATTTCTGAAAATTTATTTATTTTTAATTGGAAGATAATTGCTTTACAATATTGTGTTGGTTTCTGCCATACATCAACATGAATCAGCTATAAGTATACATATATCCCTTCCCACTTTAAGCCTCCCTCCCACCTCCCAATAAGTTTTCTTTAAATTAAATAATTAAGAAAAAAAACCACTAAGGGCACCGAGACAGTTAAATAGGGGAAAGACTAGTCTTGGTGTTGGCGTAAGTGGTTATCCTCATGTGAAAGAGTGAAACAACCCCTACCTCACACCGTATACAAAAATTAATTCAAACTGGGTCAAAGACCTCAAAGTAAGATATAAAACTATAAAACTCTTAGAATAAATCATAGGAATGATTCTTTATGACCTTGAGTTAGGCAATGAATTCTTAGATACCATACCAAAGCGTAAACAATAAAAGAAATATGGACAAGTTGGGCATCATGAAAATTAAAACCTTAGGCTAAGTGAAAGACCAGTCACAAAATACCAGATACTATGTAGTTCCATTTATATGAAATGTCCAGAATAGGCAATCTATAGAGACAGAACATAGATTAGTGGTTGCCTGGAGGTGTGGTAGGGTGGAGGAAGGAATGGGGAGTGACTGGTGATGGGTGCAGTTTCTTTCAGGGGGAGATGAAAATGTTTTAAAATACATTGTGGTGATGGATGAACAACTCTGTGAATATACTAGAACCCACTGAATCTACACTTTAAATGGGTGAGTTATATAGCATGTGAATTCTATCTCAACAAAGCTGTTATTTACAAAAGGAAATTATATATTTGTTAAAATACTGTGCAGCTTCCCCGGTGGCTCTGGTGATAAAGAATCCTCCTGCAATGCAGGAGACCTGGGTTCAATGACTGGGTGGGGAAGATCCCCTGGAGGAGGGTGTGGCAACCCGCTCCAGTATGCTTGCCTGCAGAATCCCCATGGAAAGGGCAGCCTGGTGGACTACAGTCCATGGGGTTGCAGAGAGTTGGACACGACTGAGTGGCTAAGCATCCACACATGTGCCAACAACAACTTTTGCAAACCCAATACAGCTCATGGGTCATCCATCGGCAACATCGAATGGAGGGTTCAGAAGAATTGACCGTATTAAATAGTATCAGTATTTATGTGTCTTTTGTCAAAATAGTAAGTAGAGATACACACTGGGTTTCTCATTATCCATCCCCTAGGACACTGAGTCAAATCTCAAGTGCAATTTGTGTCTGAAAGTGAGCAGATGTTTTTTCTCGAAGAAAACAGAAATGGTTATACACAGCATTTATTGTTTCTGCATTTGCTGCCAGGAATGTGACCACAAGTTCAGGGACAAGCTGTAGATAATAATCTGTGACTCTTGAAGCATGACCGACTGCATCCGCTCTTCCCGAGTTCATACCTGGACTTGGTCTCCACTTGGCTTGTCTGGGTTGGTTTAAGCTGTAAGCTAATTCAAACCTTTCTACACAAGGTGTGTATACATTCCAAACACAGGCCACCTATCACCCAGGAGGTGAAATCTGACAAGAACAACATAAAGTTGTTTATAGGATTTATTGATTTTAACTTGGCTAATGTCCCAGACTAGTTAGGTGATAAGACAGTACTCAACAAACTTCTGTTATTTACCTACCATTCACAGATCTTGTTGCCTGTAATACTATTGTTTAATCAATATTTTTTAATCAACTTCTCTCTTTTTTTTTTTAACTTACGTGTGTCTATGAACCTAAAGCAAAAGCCAGTGTCTCTTGTTTATTAACAGAAGATCCCTCTTAAAAAGAAGCCCAGTGGTACACGTGCCTCTTTCAATTCTGGTTTCCTCGGTGTGTATGCCCAGCAGTGGGATTGCTGGGTCATAAGGCAGTTCTATTTCCAGTTTTTTAAGGAATCTCCACACTGTTCTCCATAGTGGCTGTACTAGTTTGCATTCTCACCAAGAGTGTAAGAGGGTTCCCTTTACTCTACACCCTCTCCAACATTTATTGCTTGTAGACTTCTGGATCACAGCCATTCTGACTGGTGTGAAATAGTACCTCATTGTGGTTTTGATTTGCATTTCTCTGATAATGAGTGATGTTGTACCCCAATGTTCATCACAGCACTGTTTATAATAGTCAGGACATGGAAGCAACCTAGATGTCCATCAGCAGATGAATGGATAAGAAAGCTGAGGTACATATACACAATGGAGTATTACTCAGCCATTAAAAAGAATACATTTGAATCAGTTCTAATGAGGTGGATGAAACTGGAGCCTGTTATATACAGTGAATTAAGCCAGAAAGAAAAACACCAATACAGTATACTAACACATATATATGGAATTTAGAAAGATGGTAACGATAACCCTGTATGTGAGACAGCAAAAGAGACACAGATGTATAGAACAGTCTTTTGGACTTTGTGGGAGAGGGAGAGGGTGGAATGATTTGGGAGAATGGCATTGAAACATGTATAATATCATATGTGAAATGAATCACCAGTCCAGGTTCAATGCAGGATACAGGATGCCTGGGGCTTGTCCACTGGGATGACCCAGAGGGATGGTATGGGGAGGGAGGTGGGAAGGGGGTTCAGGATGGGGAACACGTGTACACCCATGGTGGATTCATGTTGATGTATAGCAAAACCAGTACAATATTGTAAAATAACTAGCCTCCAATTAAAATAAATTTAAATTAAAAAAAAAAAAAAAGCCCAGTCCCCCTGGGAAACTGAGACCAAGAGAAATAACATGCTTTGTCCCCAGAGAGCAAGTCAGTTGTGGAGTTGGGTTTTGAACACAAGTCTTGACCCCTATGGCACATCATAAACATGTTTTCTTGGCTTCTTAACTTCAAACAGTAAACCTGTCATTTTCAGAAAAACAGTCTCACATGCAAGTGGGACTTTCCATTGTTTGCTAATGGATTGGCAGATGATACTAAATTCTCAGCCCGACTTTTCTTCTCATTATATCCACAATGGGGTCGTCAGTGTCTTGCCAGGCACAGAGAAAGAAAGGATTCTTGAATCTGGATTCCTCGGAGTTAGCTAAACTGCCCCAAACTTCAAAGATTTGCGATACCTGACATTTTATTGCATTATATAATAGTCATCCCTTTCCCACCCCTAGCCTCCATCAAAAGTGCAATCATGTACATAAAGAATGACCTTTTTAAAAAAGAAGTTGAGCATTCTTCCTTGAAACAAATACAGCTATACTTTTGGTGTTGCAAACCCATATAGGCCATCACAGCCCCTCCCTCCAGGAAAATTAATAATCCATGAGGGTTTTCAGGAATTGCTAGAAGGATGACAACCACCCTTTCTAGATTTCCCGGAAGAATCCTGATTTCTTTCTGACAAATAAGGTCATTAAGCATGTAATGAAATTTGCTTTGATTTTTAGAACTTTGTAAATGTTTCATGTCCATCAAAACATTCATCAGAAAAAAAAATAATAACCCAGTGTTGGACCTTGCATCCTGATAGTGTGTTCGGAAATGTGGGGGCTCTAACGCAGCGGGAAGACCAAACCAGAAGACAACAGCCTCCGGGCAGAGCATCTCTGCCTAGGCTGGGTGACCGGCTCCTCCCACCTGCCCAGTCCCCAGGTCACTGACAGCAGGCAGCAAACACTGACCCTCTGCTCCCGAACAGAGACGTGGGCAGCACCCTAATTTCTCCCTACGAAGCAAATTTGATCTTGCCTTTTGCAGAAGATGCATTTGACTCATCTTTCCCTCTGAGGGTTACGTGATGACTGGCTACAGGCCGTAAATTCAACTGAGTCATGAGTGCAGAATTGCCAGTTGTGCCCATTCAATCATACTTAACACTCAGAAGTTCTATGAAACCCCAAACACACAAAAACTACTTGAAAGCAGGGTCCNCTCTTTCAATTCTGGTTTCCTCGGTGTGTATGCCCAGCAGTGGGATTGCTGGGTCATAAGGCAGTTCTATTTCCAGTTTTTTAAGGAATCTCCACACTGTTCTCCATAGTGGCTGTACTAGTTTGCATTCTCACCAAGAGTGTAAGAGGGTTCCCTTTACTCTACACCCTCTCCAACATTTATTGCTTGTAGACTTCTGGATCACAGCCATTCTGACTGGTGTGAAATAGTACCTCATTGTGGTTTTGATTTGCATTTCTCTGATAATGAGTGATGTTGTACCCCAATGTTCATCACAGCACTGTTTATAATAGTCAGGACATGGAAGCAACCTAGATGTCCATCAGCAGATGAATGGATAAGAAAGCTGAGGTACATATACACAATGGAGTATTACTCAGCCATTAAAAAGAATACATTTGAATCAGTTCTAATGAGGTGGATGAAACTGGAGCCTGTTATATACAGTGAATTAAGCCAGAAAGAAAAACACCAATACAGTATACTAACACATATATATGGAATTTAGAAAGATGGTAACGATAACCCTGTATGTGAGACAGCAAAAGAGACACAGATGTATAGAACAGTCTTTTGGACTTTGTGGGAGAGGGAGAGGGTGGAATGATTTGGGAGAATGGCATTGAAACATGTATAATATCATATGTGAAATGAATCACCAGTCCAGGTTCAATGCAGGATACAGGATGCCTGGGGCTTGTCCACTGGGATGACCCAGAGGGATGGTATGGGGAGGGAGGTGGGAAGGGGGTTCAGGATGGGGAACACGTGTACACCCATGGTGGATTCATGTTGATGTATAGCAAAACCAGTACAATATTGTAAAATAACTAGCCTCCAATTAAAATAAATTTAAATTAAAAAAAAAAAAAAGCCCAGTGAAAACAGAAGGTTGTTGATACCAGATAGATAGCAGAGGACACAGGAGCCAGGCAGCCACAGTCCATGGGGTGGTAAAGAGTAGGACATGACTTAATGACTCAACAACAACCGTTGCCTGACAAGGCTCTGAGCTTGAGGTCTCATTGTTAAACTGGGAGATTAGAGGGGCTTAGATGGATGGGCTTCCCTGGTGGCTCAGATGATAAAGAATCTGCCTGCAATGCGGGAGACCCAGGTTCGATCCCTGGGTCGGGAAGATCCCCTGGAGAATGGCAACCCACTCCAGTATTCTTGCCTGAAGAACTCCATGGACAGAAGAGCCTGGTGGGCTTCAGTCCATAGGGACCCAAAGAGTTGGACACAACTGAGCAACTAACATTTTCACTTTCAGACGGATGTTAGTGACCTAAGACTTTCTTCTTGACCGAATCAGAATGGTTAAAGGAGAATGCACGAGAGTAGGTATCAGAGAGACCCTGGATCAATTTCTTCCAGAACTTTTTATTGGAGTCTAACCAATCCATTCTGAAGATCAGCCCTGGGATTTCTTTGGAAGGAATGATGCTAAAGCTGAAACTCCAGTACTTTGGCCACCTCATGTGAAGAGTTGACTCATTGGAAAAGACTCTGATGCTGGGAGGGATTGGGGGCAGGAGGAGAAGGGGACGACAGAGGATGAGATGGCTGGATGGCATCACTGACTCGATGGACGTGAGTCTGAGTGAACTCCGGGAGTTGGTGATGGACAGGGAGGCCTGGTGTGCTGCGATTCATGGGGTCGCAAAGAGTCAGACACGACTGAGCGACTGAACTGAACTGAATGTATTCTTCACCTCTTGGGCCTTGGGGTGCTGGACCATACAAGACAAATGAAGCCCCAGTTCTTTCCAGGTTTAGGGTTGTGGATTATAATATATAGGAATGAAGTAACATAAGAAGCACATTGCAGTGCCTGGATCATGGTAAATACTCAGTGCTTTGATGCTATTCTCGTAGTGGTTATTATAATTATTATTACTTTATTATGCCAGAGCAGGGAATGGGCTCTCTGGGAAAAAGAGGGGTTGGGTTAGTCTGTGAACACCTGTCCCCCAGCCATGACAGCCTGGAGAGGCACGTGGAGCTTGAATCCCATCAGAGAGCAGAGACAGTGGAGTTAGCGAGTACAGCCCCTAGTGCTTTGAGCAAGAAGGTGAGAAGCGTTACTGTGTCAGAAAATTAGGTCAGCAGTGAGCATGCTTGGGTAAGTTTAAGATCTCTGTTTAGATATCAAGGTCTGGCATCGTTCATTTCAATATTCAGTGGTGTCCCAGGCCTTGTGTTGGGCTTGTCAGGAATACAGCATTGCTACCCTTGGGGGGCTTATGACGTCAAGAGAGTGACACGCCACAGGACAAGTAAGTATGACACAGAGTGGAACGGGGAGAATTTCTTTCTCGATTGGTTGCAGATGACAGACATCCAATTTATATCAGCATGAGTAAGAAAGAAAATCTACTGGTTCCCGTATCTGCTGAGTCCAGAAATAAATGGCTTCAGCGATGGCTGGATCCAGGTGTTCAAGTGATGTTGTCAGAAATCTCGGTCTCATGGCTCTGCTTTCCTCTGTGTTGGCTTTCTTTTCAGGCAGTCTCCCCGTTTGTGATGCCAAATACCACCAGCTTAGTAGTCTTAGCTAAAAGGGAGCTTGCTGCCTCAGTTGGATGCATGTGGGCTCAGGCGCTTCATTTGTGTCTGACTCTTTGTGACCCCATGGACTGTAGCCCACCAGGCTCCCCTGTCTGTGGGGAGGATTCTCCAGGCAGGAATACTGGAGTGGGTTGCCATGCCCTCTTCTAGGGGATCTCCCTGACTCAGGGACTGACCCCACGTCTCCTTTATCTCCTGTATTGCAGGCAGATTCTTTACCCACTGAGCCACCTGGCAAGCCCACTCTTCCTCAGCTACTCCAGTAGAANCTCCCCTGTCTGTGGGGAGGATTCTCCAGGCAGGAATACTGGAGTGGGTTGCCATGCCCTCTTCTAGGGGATCTCCCTGACTCAGGGACTGACCCCACGTCTCCTTTATCTCCTGTATTGCAGGCAGATTCTTTACCCACTGAGCCACCTGGCAAGCCCACTCTTCCTCAGCTACTCCAGTAGAAAGTAACAGAACTGAATTCCAATGGTCCACACTGGGGTTGTGCGAGACCCTTGCCCCAGAGCTAGGCATGGTGGCCTGGCCACCCACACCCACTGAACTTGGGGGAGAGGTTCATGTGGGAACATCAGAGCCGGGGAAGGGGGTTCTGGGAAGCAGGCACTGCCCTGCCCACTGCAGAGCCCCCAGAGAGAGAGGCTCTGAGAGGAACGCAGGGGTCATTCCAGCCAGGGAGTCAGGACAACTTCACAAAGGAAGTTTGGCCTGTTGGGGCTCCAGGGATGGGGCTGGGGTGCTCCTGCAGCAGGTTCCAGCTCTGTATCTGGGGAGAAGGAAGGAGGAAGCAGGTACTTCCTGAGACGCCCTCATCTGCCAGGCTCTTTGACAAGTTCCTTGGTTAACATCCCAAGAGCCCTGATTGCTCACACAGGTGGGAAATAGTGTCGGAAGGTTTCCCGTTGCTGGATGAACCTCAGCTAGCTCGCAGCGCGCCTGGACCACCCGGACCCTCTCCGGTCCGTCTCCAGCAAGCAGCTGGGCGATCTCTTCACACTGCAGAGTCGACAGTGTCTCACCGCCACTGAAACCCCAACCCTCAGCCTGGCCCACGAGGCCTTGCCCGCTGCTCACTGTCACCTCTCTCCTGCTCTCCCTTCAACTCCTCCAAGAACTCACTCCGAGGTTTAGGAGGGTGATATTTATTGGTAACAGTGGTAGCTGACGCCTGGGTGCCGGGCCTTAATCGACACTGTATTTTCATTCATTTGTCTCACAGCAACCCTGTGAGGTGGGAACTGTTATTTTCTCCATTTTATAAGACAAGGAAACTAAGCCACTGAGAAAGTGATTTGCTCAAAGTCACCCAGCTAGAAAGTAGCAGAGCCGAGATTCAAAGCCAGGCATTTCGCTCCAGCGTCCACATTCTTCACCACCACCGTCTCCTGCCTCGGGGCGCTCAGGGTCCCCATCCTTCCTGTCACATTTCCTAACTACACATTCTGATGGGTTATATGACTGATGTCTGGGGTCCGCATCCTTCCTGTCACATTTCCTAACTACGCATTCTGATGGGTTATATGACTGATGTCTGTCTCAGCACTAACAGCTGCTGTAAAGGCAGCCCACACTTGGTCTGTGCTGGGCACTGTGTCTAGCATCTTTTAGGCATCAGTCAGTTTCACCCTCTCACAATTGTGCAAAAACTAGGTACAGTTGTCCCTGTTTTGCCCACAGAGAACCTAAGAAGTTGAGAATTTCAGTAACTTGTCCACTAAGCTGGAAATTCCCAGAAGGAAGAAACCATGTCCATTTTGCTCATCATTGAGTTCAGAGGGGCTAATTAAGTGCCTTGCATACAGTAGGCACTTAATAAAGGTTTGGGGGTGGGCACTAGTGGTAAAGAACTCACCTACCAGTGCAGGAGTTGTAAGAGATTGAGGTTGGAGCTCTGGGTCGGGGAAATCCCCTGGAGGAGGCCATGGCACCCCACTCCAGTATTCTCGCCTGGAGAATCCCATGGACGGAGGAGCCTGGTGGGCTCCAGTCCACAGGGTCGCACCAAATCAGACCTGACTTGAGTGACTTAGCACCCAGCTGGCTGGATGATAAATGGCAGGACGGAAGGGGCGGGTGGGGAGGAATGGAGGGAGGGCCAGCCTGCCTGTCTCCAGCGCCCGTGCTCTGGTCCCAGCTGGGAGATCCTGGGACGTGAGGCCAGCGTGGGATCTGACGTGGCTCTCGCGGCTGTCTCTGCAGGAGCCGCGATGCACGTGAAGAAGTACCTGCTCAAGGGCCTGCATCGGCTGCAGAAGGGCCCCGGCTACACATACAAGGAGCTGCTGGTGTGGTACTGTGACAACACCAACACTCACGGCCCCAAGCGCATCATCTGCGAGGGGCCCAAGAAGAAGGCCATGTGGTTCGTGCTCACCTTGCTTTTCGCCTCCCTCGTCTGCTGGCAGTGGGGCCTCTTCATCAAGACCTACCTGAACTGGGAGGTCAGCGTCTCCCTCTCCATCGGCTTCAAGACCATGGACTTCCCCGCCGTCACCATCTGCAACGCCAGCCCCTTCCAGTAGGTGGTCCCTGGAGCACAGCTGGTCTCAGCAGGGCTGCTTCCCTTCATTCCCTTCCTTCTTTCCCATTTCCTCCTTTTTCTTTCTCTCTCTCGGTCTCTTTCCCTCTTGGCAGCAAGTAAGATTCAAAATTCTAAACCTTCTCAGCTTACCTCCAAAAACACCTGGTAGTCCCTTCAGTCACACTAGTGCCTATTTATTGATTCAATATGTATTTATTGAGCACCTACCATTGCCACCTACTACTGGGGCTTCCCTTGTAGCCCAGACGGTAAAGAATCCACCTACAGTGCAGGTTTGATCCCTTGGTTGGGAAGAACTCCTGGAGGAGGGAATGGCTTACCCACTCCAGTATTCTTGCCTGGAGAATTCCGTGGACAGAGAACCCTGGCAGGCTGCGGTCCATGGGGTCATAAAGAACAACACAGCTGAGCAACTAACACACTACTATTGCCAGGCACTGTCATGGGCACCAGAAATACATCAGTAGCTAAAACAAAGTTCCTCCTGTCCTCATCACAGCCTCCCAGAGAAAGCAGACATTCATCTTTTCTTCCATAAGTATTGAAATCATTCTCATTGTGAGGATTAAACTGGGCCTGTATCCAGGGTTTAGTGCCCTCTCCTACAGGAAATCCTCCAGCCATCTATACCACCCACACATTGAGTTCATTTCATAATATTGCCTAAATGCCAGGCAGTATGTTGAATGTTCTTTGGATAATTCATGTCATTCTAATCCACACAACCACTCTGGGGTGCGGGGGCACTTCTCTAGTAGCCCCAGTTCACAGGTCAGGAAATGGAGATTCAGAGTGGTGAGGGACTTGTCCAGAGACACACAGTGAGCAGCTGTGGAGTTTGAATCTAGGTCTTATCTGGCTCCAGAGCTGCCACTGCTTAACCGCTGGATGGCAAGGCCTAGGAAGGAGACACCCAAGGAGACCCAGCCTAGTTGAAAGGCAGGGGGTCACAGAAAAATGCCCCAGGAAATGAGTAGATGTTAGCCAGGTGGAATGAAGAGAGTGCTCCAAGTGGAGGACATAGTACGTGCAAAGGTCCTGGGGTGAGACAGAGCCTGGTGCATTCAAGGGGCTGAAAAATGAGCTAGCCTGTCTGAGTCACAGGAACATTCTTGTCCAAAAGGAGGTCCTGGAAGGCAAATCATACTTCCTGGTTACATTTCCAGTTATCAGAAAGTCACCTCATTCTGGTCATAGGGCTATTCTTCCTTGCTTGGGTGGGTCTTTGAAGCTACTCAAGAAAACTCTTAATAATTATAATAACACACCCTGCTTATAAGCATCACCTTATTGAATCCTCCAAAAATCCTCTAGGGTAAATGTTTTAATCCTCCACTATTTCACAGATGAGAGAAGAGAGCCTCAGAGAGGTTAACCTACCCACGGTCACACAGATATTAAGTGGCATGCTGTGCTGCGTTTAGTCACTCAGTCGTGTCTGACTCTTTGAAACCCCGTGGACTGTAGCCCACCAGCCTCCCCTGTCCACGGGGATTCTCCAGGCAAGAATACTGGAGTGGGTTGCCATGCCCTTCTCCAGGGAATCTTCCCAACCCATGGATCAAACCCAGGTGTCCTGCACTGCAGGCGGATTCTTCAATGTCTAAGCCACCAAGAAAGCCTAAGAATACTGGAGTGTGCATAGCCTATGCCTTCTGCAGGGGATCTTACTGACCCAGGAATCGAGCCAGGCTCTCCTGCATTGCAAGCAGATTCTTTACCAGCTGAGCTACCAGGGAAGCCCATTAAGTGGCATGCTGGAATTCAAACCCAGATCTTAGCAAGCTTGACAGCAGCTGTAGACATCCAGGCTATAATAGCAGCCCCCACCCAACAGCCCAGCACATTCCCAGTCCTCCCCTCCCTGTGTGCACAGAGGTGGCTGGTTTGGTGATCAGGGGACAGGCGGTGTCAGCATCTGCGACTGATGTCAGCTCTGGCCGCTGGCCGCCTTCATACCAGCACTAAACCCTATATCCAGGGTTTAGTGCCCCTTCCTACAGGAAGTCCTCCAGCCAGAGCTGACACACACCACCCTGCAGACCACACTCTGGGCAGGATCTTGGATAAATTGGGTTCTGTAGTGACAGGGGTGCCAGGTCTTGGAGCCCCCCGACCCAGGGCCTGGTGGAAACACTCACTGGGGTGGACACATTTCTGCCAGACTGATTGGTCACCATTTCCAGTATGGGAACCTCAGGGACTGAGGAGATCCTGGACCCCAACCCCACAGTCTTCTCCCTGCTGAAACTGGCTCCTATTCCCCAAATTGCTGCTGGAGATTTAGAACTTCAAGGCCACAGACCTGCCGCACTTCCAGTATTATACCACTAGTGGGAGGAAGAAGTCCAAACCCTGTGCACCCCCACCACTGGGGCCCACCAAACCCAGATTCTCAGCTCTGCACCTTCTTCAGTGGGGTGAGCTCAGGAAATCACAGCAACTCCCAGAGTTTCTTTATCCACATGTGGGGGTCGTTGTAGAATTTTATTTATAAATTAACTCAAAGAAGATGCAGAGAACACCTAGCACCTGACGCATGGTGAGGCATCAATAACCAGGAGCTCTTGGGATTCTGTCTCAGCACCTGACGCATGGTGAGGCATCAATAACCAGGAGCTCTTGGGATTCTGTCTCAGCACCTGACGCATGGTGAGGGATCAATAAGAGCTCTTGGGATTCTGTCTCAGCACCTGACGCATGGTGAGGCATCAATAACCAGGAGTTCTTAGGGTTCTGTCTCAGCACCTGACACATGGTGAGGCATCAATAACCAGGAGCTCTTAGGATTCTGACTCAGCACCTGACGCATGGTGAGGCATCAATAACCAGGAGCTCTTAGGGTTCTGTCTCAGCACCTGACGCATAGTGAAGCATCAATAACCAGGAGCTCTTGGGATTCTGTCTCAGCACCTGACGCATGGTGAGGGATCAATAGGAGCTCTTGGGGTTCTATCTCAGCACCTGACGCATGGTGAGGCATCAATAACCAGGAGCTCTTGGGATTCTGTCTCAGCACCTGACGCATGGTGAGGGATCAATAACCAGGAGCTCTTGGGGTTCTGTCTCAGCACCTGACGCATGGTGAGGGATCAATAACCAGGAGCTCTTGGGGTTCTGTCTCAGCAGCATAAGAATTCCATAGGGAGAGAGACCCGGTCTGTCTTGCTTGCTATGGTAGCCTCTGTGCCTTGCACATAGTGTAACAGCCTCTGTGTACTTGGCACACGGTAGATACTCACCAAATACTGGGTGAAGAATGAGTGAGCAGGTGGTGGAAGGAGGCATGGACGCATGGGTGGGTGGGTCACAAGGTGGGTGCTGGGCGCAGGGAGGAGCTGCCTTCCACACGTGGTGGCAGCCACGCTGGAGTAGGAGGGGCTGAACTACGGCCGCTCTGCTCTGCAGCTGCCCTCCTTGCCCCCCTGACTGGCGCTCTCCCCCACCTAGGTACTCCAAAGTCCAGCATTTGCTGAAGGACCTGGACGCACTGATGGAGGCAGTCCTGGGGAGGATCCTGGGTCCCGAGCTCAGCCAGATCAATGCCAGCAGGGCCCTGAACCTGTCCATCTGGCACCACACGCCCCTGGTCTTTATCAACGAGCAGAACCCCCACCACCCGGTGGTTCTGGACCTGTTTGAGGACCACGTCAATGGCTCAGCAAGCAGCAGCCCAGCACCAGGAAGGCCCTGCAGTGCCCACAGGTGCAAAGTAGCCATGAAACTAGTAAGTGGATCCCCCTCTCCAGGCACAGCTCAAACAGTGGGCCCTCTCCAGTGTGTCTGATGGGAGTCTCTTTCCCTAACTAATCTGGGTCTTGGCTAGGGGAGAGCTGAGGGTGAAGTCAGCCTCTATCAGACTACGTGGACTGAGCAAGGGGGAAGGGGTGGGTGGCTTCCTGAAGAAGGAATTAAGTCTTATTATCAGAAGACAGGGGCATAAATATTGGGCAGGTGGAAAACCACAGCTTTGCTGTACAGTCATTGCCAAAGCATAACTGGACTGCTGGGATGCCTGCAAGCCTACAGGTGGGAAGAATGTTCCCTGTCTGTGCCCAGGATCCCTGGGGGTTCTGTAACTACACAGAGCCCTGGGCCCAACTCCTGGAGAATCTGAAAGGGCAGTTCTGGGCCCAGACCCAGGAATCTGTCTTGTTAACGGGCTTCCTGGCGATTCTGATCTTCCCTGGTTGGGGACCCAGGCTGGGGCTATATACTCCCCACTGCCTCCCATACCCCATACGTGGTCAGGATCTTCCCCCATCAGAGAGGGGGTCAGAACCTGAAGTCTCGAGTCCTTCATGGTCCACCCGGCCTCCAGGAGGCTGCCTCTGGATGTCTGGGAGGGGGCCGGGAGTGGAGTTGGGGCAGCGGAGGGTCAAGTGTGTCTGCTGCTCACGTGTCCATGTGAGCATGAGTGTGGGGCCAGTTGTGTGACTCTAGGCATGTGGACACGTGTGTATGTGGTTGTGACACCAGGACATCGTGTGACTACAGGTGTTAGAGGTCTGTGTGGACGTGACTGTGTGGATGTGTGTGCAAGTGGGTTGGCTCAGGCCTGAGGCAACGTTATATGGGCATGGCTGGTGCTGTGTGTGTGTGAGTGGACAGCCCAAGCCTTGTGACTGTGAGTGCCAACACACTGCCCGCCACCCCAGCACCAAGGTGCCACACGAGGAAGGGCAGCTAGCAGCACCCTCACTGCCCTGACTTCCGGGGTCGGGGGGCCCCGCAGCAGCCCCCGCCCACAGGAACCCCTCTTGCCGCCCCCCCTCCTGCAGTGCAGCCACAGTGGAGCCACATGCACCTTCCGGAACTTCACCAGTGCCACGCAGGCCGTGACGGAGTGGTACACTCTGCAGGCCACCAACATCTTCGCACAGGTTCCGAACCAGGAGCTGGTGGCCATGGGCTACCCCGCCGAGCGGCTGATCCTGGCCTGCCTTTTCGGGGCAGAGCCCTGCAACTACAGGTGAGAACCAGTGGGCCTCCCGAGGCCGGGGTCCCCATCCTGGGTCCACACCCCAGCTTGGCCACTCAGCCAGTACCCCAGTTATCTGTACCCTGCTGTCTTCGGTTTCTTAGAGGGAGTCTGAGAAGAGGATGTGTTGATGGCCCCATCACGTCCTGAGGGCATCGCTTTAGGGAAAGTCTGTAGGGAAAGAGGACGGCGCTAAGGGAGGATGTGGCCTCAGGTAGCGTCTAACCCAGGCGTCTTCCCCGTAAACTGCACCGCAGAGCTGTCCTCCCTTAAACAGAGGGCCGGCCCCTTGCACATGGCCCCATCAGTCACTCCCTGCGTGTGTGCCACCCCCAGGAGCATCGGCCGGGGGTCTCCTAAATTCCCAGGCAAGGAGGCGGGAGAAGGGGCAGCCATGAGCTGTTATCCTCCAACGCCCAGCATCTACTGCCCTCAGTTTTCTCATCCCTAAGATGGGACAATAACCATATCTGTGTCTCATGTAGAGTAAATGAATCAGCTCATGTTAGCACTTAGAACAGAGCCCTAGAAGCCTTTGTCATAAACACCCTTTTCCCAAACAACCCCAGGGTTGAGAAGATGGCAGGATGAGGGCAGCATTAACTCCAAAAGCCTGGGTCCTCTTACACGTGGTCCACAGATCTCCACCTCCTTCTCTGCACCGCCACCTCCAGCTTCTGACCATCCAGACCCTGGGTCTGAGAGCCCAGCTCTGTCCCCAGCTGTCGGACAGACTCAATGGGCGAGTCACTTGGGAAGGAGGCTGGGCAAGGCAGGCGAGCCACTGAGACCCCAGTGGCCCCTCCTGGCCTCGTGGCAGGCCTCCTGGTGTAGCGGCCGCCCCCACCGAGTCTGGCCCCGGGCTTTGGCCAGTCCCATTTCCCTGAGGCGCTAGCATCCTTTTGGCCTGGGGCTTCAGATTTCCTACACTTCAGGTCTCTGGAGAAAGGGGCTTTTTGCCGAGGCTTGCCGCTTTGGACAAGTGACAGGCTACCTGTTTCAAACCCCCAGGGACTGTGGCCTCAGCCCGCATCAGTCAGCTCATGAATCCTCGGGAACCTCAGTTGAGAATCTGCTGATTCTGTCCCCCAGAAAGCACAGGCGCAGGGCAGGTGTAGGTGGTGTCAAGGAGTCAAGGCCCCCTGAGTGGACAGAGCTGCCCACCTGGCCCTTTGTGAGAATCAGAGAAGGAAGGACCTACAGGTGGAAGAGCTGCGTGCCGGCCCCCCACCGATGGCACACATCCTTGCTGGCTGGTTGCAGGCTGGGTTCCAACCCCTCTCTCTGGGGGGACTTGCTTCAGAGCCTACCTGCCCCACCACTCCTGGCAGCCTGCCTTAAGGTTGTGAAGTGAAGTCTCTCAGTCGACCCCATGGCCTGCAGCCCACCAGGCTCCTCTGTCCATGGGATTTTCCAGGCAATAGTCCTGGAGTGGATTGCCATTTCCTTCTCCAGGGGATCTTCCCAACCCAGGGATCGAACCCAGGTCTCCTGCATTGTAGACAGACGCTTTACCGTCTGAGCCACCGGTTGTGGGTACCCAGTAAACGAGGTCTGTGCCTGTAAGTTCAGCTTTACCCTCACAGCTAAAAGAGAGGTAGAATACAGTAATTTAAAACATATGGCTTGTCTGCTCAGTCAGAATATGCCCTGAAGTGCGAGTGAGTTGAAAAAGTGGGATCTGTTAGAATCCACTGAGACCTGCTGCCCGGTTCCTGGCGCTTCGTGTGAGCATCTCTTAGTGGGATCCCAGGGCTCGAAGATGTGTGTTCTGCACACAGCACGGTCCCTAAACAGAGCCCCCAGCGACTTCCTGGCCTGATCCAGGGCCGGGGGCAGCCTGGGGATGGCCCGCCTGTTGCCAAGATGGCGTCCTCCAAAGCCGGCCCTGTTTGGGTCAGGTGACTAGAAGATGGCTGACGGGCAGGAAGCACCCGGTGTTGGCCGCATAACTTTGTGGCGTGGCTGTGACTGGGGAATAAATCTAGTGAGGCGATCAAGGCTGGACTCTGCAGTTAGACCACTGAGTTCAAATCCTTGCTCTGTCTTTCCAACTGTGTGGCTTCAACCAAGTGTCCTAACCTTGATATGCCTCCATTTTCCTCCTGCATAAAATGGGCCTACTCTGCGTGCATGTGCGTGCATGCTCAGTCATGTCTGACTCTCTGCGACCCCATGGACTGTAGCCCGCCAGGCTCCTCTGTCCTTGGGATTTCCCAGGCAAGAATACCGGAGTGGGTGCCTTTTCCTCCTCCAGGGGATCTTCCCGACCCAGGGATCGAACCTTATGTCTCCTACACTGGCAGGCAGGTTCTTTACCACTGGCACCCCTGGGAAGCCCGTGTCTACTCTCCTGGGTTCTTTGGAATATTAAATGAGTTAATGTGCGTGACAGGCTGACAGTAGCGATGAACTCAGTATTACTCTCATTAAACCCACATTTCACAAGGAACTCATTCTTCAGTAATGATGCTAACACTTACTGCGCCCTTATGTCCAGGCGCTATTCTTAGCACTTTACATGTATAAAATCAGTCAGTCTAACTCTGGCAACAAGCCCTTGTTTTATGTGATGCAGCACTGCCCAGAGAGGTTAAGCAACAGCTCTGAGGTCACACGCCTGGCGAGGAGCCGAGGCGGCAAGTCTGAGCCAGGCTCACCTGGCGTCGCTTCATCGCCTCATCAGAAATCGAGATTGCCTCCCTTCCCCAGCTACCCCTCCCAAGCCTGTTTCTTCAGCCCTCGGTGGTTCCTTGGCATGGAGACCCTGGTCGGCCCGTCTCCATGCTGCTTCTCGGGCCCACAGCCTACTGGTTGCCCATCTTCCTGAATTAGCCTCAGACTCAGCGCCAGCGGACACGTGCCTCTCTCTGCCCTCCCAGGGTTGGGCCCAGACGCTTTGGCTCCCTTACTCTGTCCTGGTCTCCATCCTCTCCGCCTCGTATTAGCAAATGCTGAAGGTGCAGCCACGTTTGGACCCTGACACCAAACCACCTGGGTTTGAATACCAGCTGGGCTTTCCGTGGCTCAGATGGTAAAGAACTCACCTGCAATGCAGGAGACTCGGGTTTGATCCCTGGGTTGGGACAGTCCCCTAGAGAATGGAATGGCTACCCACTCCAGTATTTTTGCCTGGAGAATCTCATGGACAGAGGAGCCTGATGGGCTACATACTATCCATGGGGTTGCAAAGAGTCGGACAGGACTGAGCGACTAATACTTTCAACTTTTCTGTTTGGGGGCATACTGCTTAGCTTCTCTGGGTCTCAGTTTTCTCCTCTGGAAAATAGGGATAGTGACCTCATAAGGCTATCATGGGGATTAAGTGAGTTTACATAGATAAAGTGCTTAGAACAGTGCTAAGAATTATAGGAGCAATTTAAAGATCAACTTTTTATTGTGGAGTAGTTTTGGATTTATAGAAGAGTTTCAAAGAGAGTGCACAGAGCTCCCGGGTACTCCTCCCCTAGCCTCCCCGATCTGTAACATCTTAAGTCACCACGTAATCTATCAAAAATAAGAAGCCAACATGGCCACATCACTAGTAAACAAACCCAACACTTTATTCGGATTTGTTGGTTTTTCCTGATGATCTTTTCCTGCCCAGGCTTCCATCCAAGAGACCACATTGCTGTCGGTTGCTATGCCTCCTTCGTCCCTCCGACTGTGACACTTTCTCAGATTTCCTTCTTCTGGATGACCGTGACCATTTTGGGGTGCTGGTCAGGGGCTTTATGGCAAGCCATCGATCTGGGTTTATACAGATAAGATGGGTTTGGGGGAAGAAGACCACAGAGGTGGAGGGCCTCCTTGTCGCATCCTATTGGGGGGACGTGTTAGCCACTCAGTACCGCCCGTGGTGTTGACCCTCCTCCCTTGGTTAAGGTGGGGTGTGTTCAGCTTCTCTTGTCACGCTCTAGCCATGAGTTCCAAGTTCAGCCTGTACTCTGCAGGTTGGGGTCGGGGAAGCAGCACAGGGAGAGAGATTAAACTCCACTTCTCCTGGAGGGGGAGCAGACACTATTCGGAGTTCTTCTGTACAGAATGTCTTCTCCTTTTGTTTATTTATTCAATCATGTATTTATACTAGTATGGACTCTTGTATATTTGGGTTGTAATCCAATACCACACTATTTATTTTATTACTCAAAATGTTCCAGTGTTGGCCACCGAGAGCTCCTTCAGTTGGCTCCTGTGTCCCTTCGACGTGTCCTCATCCATTTATTTATTGTTTTAGTACTTCCTTACTTTCTGCCACTAAAAGATGCCCCAGTCCTAGAATCAGCCCTTTCTCTGAGAAGCTCCAGTCCTTTTATTGGAGAATGGGATTTAGAAACCAAGCTGTAGGCACATATGGCTTCCCTGATAGCTCAGTTGGTAAACAATCCGCCTGCAATGCAGGAGACCCTGGTTCGATTCCTGGGTCAGGAAGGTCCCCTGGAGAAGGGATCGGTTACCCACTCCAGTATTCTTGGGCTTCCCTGGTGGCTCAGCTGGTAAAGAATCTGCCCGCAATGAGGGAGACCTCATTTTGATCCCTGGGTCAGGAAGATCCCCTGGAGAAGGGATAAGCTACCCACTTCAGTATTCTGGCCTGGAGAATTCCGTGGACTGTATAGCCCATGGGGTCGCAAAGAGTCGGACACGACTGAACGACTTTCATGTTCACTTTTTCAGGCACATGTGTGTCGTTGTTGCTTCAAGGGTTGGTCCTCCGGTTTCTCCCTTCCCCAAACCCTGCCACCCAGTGCCACTGTCGTTGTACGGCCCCCAACTAGGAGGCTCCATCTCCCAGTCTTTGCGGGAAGCTGGCTGGTCTCTGTCTTTATGCCTCGCCTCTGTTCCAGGGACGGTTTGGGGAGGGAAACGCTTAGTTCTGGAGCCAGAGTCGGCCAGTGCTGGGAGCAGCCTCTCCAGGTAAAGAACATTTATCAACAAGCAAATAGTTGGCAAGCCTCAGAGTGCAACCTGGGACAGGAGGGGATCTGGCCGCGCCCAGAGCCACCTCCCGCTCCTGGGCGGTAGGTGTCCGAGGCAGCTCCTTGGGAACATCGCGTGCCCATGTGCCAGGGGCGGGGTCTCTCCTTCCAGAGCCGGCGCCCAGCTGCAGCTGGTTTTCCCCGCTCATTTCCTCCCTTGTGGCCGCAGCCCTGATCCCACCTGGGAGAGAGACTCCACGGTGCCCGCCCAGAGTGGTTTCTTCCCCCTGGGCCTTCAGTGTCCTCCCCACCCTCGCTCCCACCCGCAGCCTGGGGTGCCCTTCGTCCACCCTGCACCTGCAAAGCTCGGCTACCTCTTATCCTTCAAGTCTCAGCTCAGGTCTCATCTCCTGCAGGAACCCTCCCCTGACCCACTCCCCACCCCCACGTCCACTCTTCCAGGCTTTATCTCTGCTGCTACTCTTATCACATATTATAATTTATCCAACAAATATTTACTGAGTGTCTGTCTACGGAGTGCCAGGCTCTGAGGATCGGGGGTGAATTTGTCCAGCAGTTCAGTGTGCTCAGCTTCCAGCACCTTAGTCCTTTTGGGTGGGTGCTGTTGTTGCCCTGGTGTAACGGGGGGAGAAACAAGGCACAGGAAAGTGAAATGACTTCCCCCAAGCTCACCAGCGAGTAATTGGCAGAGCCAGAAGTCAAATTCAGGCAGGCTGGCTCCCAAGCCTGAGCCCTTAGCTTTTAGGTTCTTTCTCCCTCCAGACAGACAGCTGTCCTCCCTGGGATTATTTTCTAAAGCCAGAGGCTGCTGATTAAGTCAAGAAGATGACTTCAGCTTCTGATGCATGCCAGCATGGGAATGTTGTCATTGTTGTTGAGTTGCTAAGTTGTGTCCAACTCTTTGCGACCCCATGGACTGTAGCCTGCCAGACTCCTCTGTCCATGGGATTTCCCAGGCAAGAATACTGGAGTGGGTTGCCATTTCCTTCTCCAGGGGATCTTCCCAACCCACATCTCCTGCATTGGCAGGTGGATTCTTTACCACTGAGCCACCAGGGAAATAAGCAGGTGGAAATGGTCAAATGACTGGGAGGTGACTTTGCATAGGGAGGTCAGGGGACATCTCTGGGCAGATGAAACCTGAAGGAGGAGAAGAAACCAGACACTTGAAGATCTGCTCAGAGAATATTCCAGGCACAAGGAGCAGTGGGCCTTGAATTTGAAGACCACATGGCGTGTCTCTGGAGTACAATGAACAAGGGGGAGGAAGCCAAGTGGGGCATTTGCATTTTATTCTGAGAGCAGCAAGGAGCTTCTGGAAGGTTCTAAGAGGGGTGTGGTACGGGCTGATTCACAATTTTTTTTTTTTTTGGATGTGGACTGTTTTTTAAGTTTTTATGAATTTGTTACAGTATTGCTTTTTTTGGCTGCAAGGCATGTGGGATCTTAGCTCTTCAGCCAGGGATAGAGCCCACACCCCTTCCATCCGAAGGCAGAGTCCTGACCACTGAACCACAGGGAAGCCCGTGATTCAGTTTAAACAGTTGCCCTGACCACTGTGCAGGAGGAAGACTGTGAGGCAGCAAGGGCAGAGGCAGAGACTCCTACAGGAATCGGGGTGGGGGGAGCTGGCGGCCCTGGGCCAGGGTGGGAGCTTTAGAGGTGGAGCAGGCGGGCAGGGAAGAGGATTGCCATGACCCCACTCCGTGGTCTCTCCTATGCCATGAGCTTCAAGCGCAGGACTGTCTCGTTGGCCTCCGTGTCCTGAGCCCAGTGCGTGACTCAGCAAGCGCTGGGTGAGAAATGCAGTTTGTCTTTCATGGTGGAGGACACCTCAGCTCAGAGGCTGAGGAAGCCTCTCACGTGCATGTCAGGCTCCTGGATCGGGTTTCACCACCTGCCCTGGACCCACCTGATTTGGCTGGCGCAGAGGGTGAGACCAAAGAGACAGGAAATGGCTTCCTAATCCGAACATGGGAACAAATACCTGCTGACCTCACAGAGTTATTGCGAGAATTAAAGGAAAGAACATACACAGAAATCTTTAGCATGGCCTGGGGAAATTTGCTCAGTAAATGCTGTGGAACAGAAAGCTTAGAAAGTGTAGCATTTCAGGTATGTTTCTGCAGTATCTGATGCACCATGCCGCATTCCCTCCTGTTTTTAATAAAATAACAGAAAACCATGTAAAAACATCTGAAGACATTTTAAATGCTAGTTCCATTAATATATATATATATATTTAGCTCCATGGGTCTCAGTTTGTGGCACTCAGGATCTTAGATCTTTGTTGCTGCATGTGGGATCCTTAGTCTCGACATGCCAGATCTCTTCATTGTGGCATGCAGACTCTTAGTTGCATCATGTGGGATCTAGGTCCTTGACCAGGGTTTGAATCCAGGCTCCCTGCACTGGGAGTGTTGAGTCTTAATCACTGGACCATGAGGAAAGTCCCCTTAAATGCTGTTTTCTATGGAGACTTGAAATTGGGCTTCCCAGGAGGTGCTAGTGGTCAAGAACCCACCTGCCAATGCAGGAGACTTAAGAGACTTGGGTTCCATCCCAGTCCCTGGGTTGGGAAGATCCCCTGGAGAAAGGAATGGCAACCCGCTCCAGTAGTCTTGCCTGGACAATTCCAAGGGCAGAGGAGGCTGGCGGGCTGCAGTCCATGGGGCGGCACAGAGTTGAACACAACTGAAGTGACTTGGCACACATGGGGACTTGAGAACACACACATAGGACAGGATGTGAGAAACTCACATGGACCCGCCACCCAGATCCAATAAGTGTGAGTCTCATCCTGCCATTAAAGCAAATCCAAGACATCGTATCCTTTTCATCTACACGGTGTGTAGAATGTAACTTCAAAGAGAAAGACTTTTGACGGAAGCACAATGTCGTTTCGCCACCTTAAAAGAGAAACGATGGGTGACTCCTCATTACGTCATCTGTCCGGCGGTGTTCAGTCCCGTCAGTGTCAGACTTTGTCTTTTCTTGTTCGAATGAGGATCCAATTAAAGTCCACAGGTTGGGAATAGAACCAAGTCTTTGAAGTTGCTTTCAATCTGAAGGTTACCTCCCTTTCCTTGTCTCATAATTTATTTGTTGAAAACACTGGGTTATTTATTTTCTGGAGTCTGGATTTTGCAGATTGACTTTTTGCGGTATCTTTTAACTTGTCCCTCTGTCTCCAGTATTTGCTGTAAATGGTAGTTAGAGACAGATGTTCGATCCTGTTAAGAGCTGGGTGTTGTGGTTGTTGTCTTGTTTTTGGCAAGGCCACTTCCTGGGCAGCCTGTGCCCTTCCATCGGGACACACAGCATTGGTCACCACTGGTGCATGTTGCCCAAACCCCCCAAAATCAGGGAACAAAATGATGACCCTCTAATTGTATCACTCTCTCTTCAGTTACTACCTTGATGAAACCAGAACTTAACAGCTATTTTACAACAAAAAAAGTCAGTTGAAGGAAGCCATAGATTAAAGGAGATTTAAAAGGCATATCAACCAATCACATGTCAATGTCGTTTGGATCCTAATTTAAACCAATAAATTGCAAAACCAAAATTGACCTCTATAAGACAATATAAATTGAATGTATAATAATGTTAAGGAATTTTTATCAGTTATGTTCAACCTGGTAATAGTGGTGTTTTAGCAGTTCTTATGGAGACTCTCCTGGTGGTCCAGTGGTTAAGCATCCATCTTTCAGTGCAGGAGTATGGGTTCTCTAGAGGGGAACTAAGATCTCAACTAGAGAGCCTATGCATAAGTAGAGAAGCCAAAAAACTTATAGACATATAGAAATGTTGACAAATAAAATTATAATATCTGAGATTACCTTCAATAGGGGTAGGTAGAGATGAGACAGCTGACTGTAGGGGATTGTTGAAGCTGGTGGTGGGCTTTGTTCTCTCAACTTTTTATGTTTGAAAAGTCCCATATAGAAAAAAACTGAACCAAATTATTTGAAACTGATATTGTACTGTCACTTTTCCATATCTTTGTAATAATATTTTTTCTATTGTTCAGTTATCGGATAGTTCCTTGGGAAGATTCCCCTGACATAAGATAGGACCCTAGATAGCTCACACCTCATTGTGAAGTTCTCTCTTTCCTGACCTCTGCTTGCACCCTGCCCTGATTCACATCCCCCTCTAACCCCCCATCTCCATCTTCTTCCCTCCTTGCCTGAGTTCCCAGGGTTCCCAGACAAGCCTGCCTGTCCGGATTCCACCAGCTCCTTGGAGCAAACGCTGCCTGTAGCTGCCCACTCACTCAAGTTATCTGTGCTGGTGTCTTGTGGCTGCTGCAGCGAATGACCACAACTTGGGTGGTTTAAAGCAACACAAATGTATTCTCTCACAGAGGAAGCTTGAAGTCAGAAATCAAGGTGTTAGCAGGACCAAGCTCCTTCCCAAGTCTCCCGGGGACAGTCCTTTCTTGCCGCTTCCGGCATTTGGGGCGGGGGTGGGGTGCGCGCTCCAGCATTCCTTGACTTCCGTCTTTGTACCTTTCAGTCTCAGCCTCTGTCTTCATGTGACCTTCTCCTCTGTGACTCCTCTGGTGACTCTTTAAGGACACTTGTGGGTGGATGTAGGGCCCACGTGATAAAACCAGTTAATCTCACCTCAAAATCCTTAACTGTGCCTGCAAAGATCCCTTCTCCAAGTAAGGTCACATTCACAGGTCCCTGGGGTTAGGATGTGGACATCTCTTTTCGGGGGTCACCATTTAAATGACCACGTGGCTTACAAGACCCTGTAGATGAGGCAGCTGAAAACATCAAAGAAGCTTTCTTTTTCGGGTCTCAAAAAATAAAAATAAATAACCCTCAGGGCAGATGTTTTTGACAAAACTTTTGTTTCACTTTTATATATGTATACATCTTATGTATGTGTATATGTTTGTTGGATTGTGATGTAAAATATATTTTTAGATCAAAAAAGTTCACAGGCCACTGTAGTTAAATTACACTGGCAAATAAAAGCACAAATTAACCTTAAAAAAAATAAGAAAGAAAGAAACAAAAAGCAACTTCTTTTTCATACTTCATGACTAAGCCAGAGAGCCTGGCTCCTACCCCCAGAGAGCCCCCTCTTTCCCAAGAGAGTCTGGGAATCTCCTCTCTGGTGGGTGCATAGCTACAGGGGAATGGACAGAATGACCTGTCTCTCACTTCTCCGTTCCTGAGCCTCTCTGAGCAGTCATCTACCAGCTCCCCTCTGCCACACACCCGGGGGTGGCAGTTGGGGTGACATCAGCTGGGATGGGGATGGGCCCTGGCCTCCAGCTGACGGTATTTTTTTCAGGAACTTCACACCCATCTTCCACCCTGATTATGGCAACTGCTACATCTTCAACTGGGGCATGACAGAGAAGGCCCTCCCTTCAGCCAACCCCGGAACTGAGTTTGGTGAGTCTGTCCTGGAGCCAGAGCCATGAGGTTTTAAATCCTATCACGTGACGGTGAAAGACCGAATTGCCATCAGCCAGGCGGCGCAGTGGTAAAGAGTCCACCTGCCCGGTGGAGGAGATGTAGGAGGCTTGTGGTTTCAGTCCCTGGGTCGGGAAGATCCCCCGGAGTAGGAAATGGCAACTCACTCTACTATTCTTGCCTGGAGGATCCCATGGACAGAGGAGCCTGGTGGGCTACAGTCCATGGGGTCGCAAAGAGTCAGACATGACTGAGTGATCACCAAGCACACACACCATCAGCTGTTGAGGGACAGGACCGAGTTTAGCCAGAGGCCGGCATGCAGAGGAGCAGCGTCNTCCCATGGACAGAGGAGCCTGGTGGGCTACAGTCCATGGGGTCGCAAAGAGTCAGACATGACTGAGTGATCACCAAGCACACACACCATCAGCTGTTGAGGGACAGGACCGAGTTTAGCCAGAGGCCGGCATGCAGAGGAGCAGCGTCTACTGGGTACCCCAGGGCAGGGCCAGGTGTCTTCTCAGCCATCCCCCAACCCAATGCGCAAAAATCCCTGGGTAGTGAGTGACTGGTGTGTCCCTTCTGCTGATGAGCAAAGCAAGGAAGCAGTGGCTGAGAGCACAGGCTTCTGTGACCAAGTGGAATCCCAGGCCCACCATTTACCCCCGGGTGATGCTGAACCGAGACTTAACTTCTTGAAGCTCTCGTTTCCCCGTGTTGCACAGAGCAGAGCATATGGTACAGACCCCATCGCATCATCCCGGCCTAAGGCAGGTAGACCTCTGAGCACAGAGCAAGTGACCTTGCCCCTGAGCCTGGCCAGCAGCAAACTCTCACTAAATGCAGATGTTCTGAGGCGTTTTAAGTAACTTTCCCATGATCACACAGTTAGCCTGGGGCAGAGCCCTTACCGTCAGCCTCGTTTCTGTGCAGTTCGTGAGAGAAAAAGAAAAGGCAAAGTAGTAAACGGAAGTGAGGAAGAGGGAAGTGGTGGATGGCAGAAGCTGCTTGTCTTGGGAGCAGCTGGTGGACTCAGTATGTGTGCCAGGCCTTGGGGAGCAAATCCTTCCTCCCCACCCTTCAGTTCTGAGCTCCCCAGCCATCAAAAGGTAGGTGTCATTCACAACTGCCAGAGCTGCTGGTCTAGAGGGGTGTGGGTGGGCTGCCAACGCTTCACCCACCCCTGAGCCCTGAGGACACTGGGCATCACAGAGATGCCAGCTAGCTCACTCTCTAGTGATGACTGATGATTAAGATCAAGGCGATCTGTAGAAGTCTATCAACTTCCATTTCCTCACTGAGTGACCTATGACAAGGTCCCTTACTCTTTTTGGGCCTCAGTTTCCTCATCTGTAAAATGGGGACAATAATTGTATCTATCTCATAGGCCTCTTATAAGCCTCAGTGAGATCATGTAAATAAAGCCCTGAGCCCAGCACTCAGTATGCAGCAAATCCTCAATAAATGCTAGGCTTCTTGTCCTGCCCAGTCCTTTCTTCTTGCGTGTCTCAGTTGTGTCGAACTCTTTGTGACCCCATGGACAGTAGCTTGCCAGGCTCCCCTGTCCATGGAAACTTCCAGGTAAGAATACTGGAGTGGGTTGCCATTTCCTTCACCTGGGGATCTTCCCAACACAGGGATCAAATCCACATCTCTTGCATCTCCTGCGTTGGCAGACAGGTTCTTTATCACTGGCACCACCTGGGAAGCACCGCCTGCCATAATTCATAAAATATTGGGTCTGGGCTCCACCTTCAAGAAGAGAACAGTGGAGTGGGGAAGGAAGACAGATAATAAAAGAAAATTTTCAAAAGTGAGACAGGTAGTTGGAAGGCGAGTTCCAGGACAAGGAGAGAGTATGACAGAGATCCCGAGACCCAGTCTAGATAGTCAGGGGAGGCTTCTGGAGGAAGTGATACTTGGACTGAGCCCTGAAGGAAGAGCATGAGTTTCTAGGTGCAAGGTGAGGCTGGAGACAGCATTCCACAGAGAAGACAGCCTGACGGAGGCCCGGCAGTAAGAAGAAGCATGGCAGCTGAGGGGGTGAGCAGAGAGAACGAGGATCCTAGAGACGAGAGGCAAGGCCACTTGGGCTGCAGCCTTAGACCTACCTGCCGTGTGGAAGAGGCCATGGAGCAGAGATGGGGCAGGCGGAGCCCAGAGTGGAGACCGTGCTGGCTCGGACTAGGAAGGGGGCCTCAGAGAAGGCAAGAAGTCTGGGTTTTCGGAAAGTGGAGCCAGCTTCCTGCATAGACCCTGGCCTTCCCTTGGCTGGCGGGGGCTGGGACCAGTGGGTGGTGGGTCTGCCCTCAGCCTTGGGGAGCCAGCTCAGGCTGCCCTCTGCCCCATCTTCCCCTCAGGCCTAAAACTGATCCTGGACATGGGCCAGGAAGACTACGTCCCCTTCCTCACATCTACAGCCGGCGCCCGGCTGATGCTTCACGAGCAGAGGTCATACCCCTTCATCAAGGAAGAGGGCATCTACGCCATGGCGGGGATGGAGACATCCATTGGGGTGCTCGTGGTAGGCCTGCAGGCTGTCTGCCCAGTGCCCACCTCCCGGGGCCTGAGAGGCGGAGCTCCAGGCCTCCCCAAGCCCTGGACCTCCCCACCTCCTCACCTTCTGCCTGGAACCCCAGCGGGCCCCACGCTTGGGGGAAGATGAGTGCTCCCCACCCCTGGCACCTGCTGGGGTGTCAGCCCTCTAGCCCCTCTGAGCATCCCCGAGGCCTGCTTGCTGGATGGGAGGGAGGAACAGAGGGGGGCTCCTAGGGGTGATCAGGGGTCCTCACAAACAACCTCTCACACAGGACAAGCTGCAGCGCAAGGGCGAGCCCTACAGCGAATGCACCAAGAACGGCTCTGACGTCCCCATCCAAAACCTCTACAGCAGCTACAACACGACCTACTCCATCCAGGTGGGACGACAGTGGCCTGAGGCCTGAGGTGTCTGGGAAAGCTGGTCCCAGCAAGGCTGACTCTGCTGGATCTTTGGGACCACAGGATTCCCTGGAGGCTAGGGGGCCAGTCTAGTCCTTGCTTGGCAGGTGTGGCCTTGGGGTCTTGCTCTGGGGTTTCCCAAAAAGAACTCTTGTGTGTACTAAGGATTTACATGGATTAAACCATCATTTGATCCATTCAGTACCCATATGAGGCAATAATGTTCTAACAATAATTATTAATTATTATTAGTATATATTAATATGCTATTAACAGCATTTATTGTATATGCTGTTTATTATACTTGGAGAAGGCAGTGGCATCCCACTCCAGTACTCTTACCTGGAAAATCCCACAGATGGAGGAGCCTGGTAGGCTGCAGTCCATGGGATCGCTAAGAGTCAGATACGACTGAGCAAGTTCACTTTCACTTTTCACTTTCCTGCATTGAAGAAGGCAATGGCAACCCACTCCAGTGTTCTTGCCTGGAGAATTCCAGGGATGGGGAAGCCTGGTGGGCTGCTGTCTATGGGGTCGCACAGAGTCAGACACGACTGAAGTGACTTAGCAGCAGCAGCAGCATTTATTATACTATACCATTATTATTATAATATACTAATATTAGCAGGATTATCATGTGCTAGGGTTATCATGTGCTATCACTGTTCCATGTACTTTACATATACATATCCTACATAAACGTTATATATATATATAATTTAATCCTCATAACAATACCAAGATGTAGACTCTATTATTAAGAATGAGGAAACTGGGATTTATAGACCCTAGTCCAAATGCCTCATCAGTGTTCCTAAGTCCCTTTTGTATCTGGCCTTAATCCCCTTTGCTGCAGCTGGGGCTTACTTACCTCTCATCCTGGTCTCCAAGGTCAGCCCACGAGGCCTGGCCTCAGCTTGGCCCCAGAGGAGAGGACAGACTGACTCTTTGCAAAGGTGACTAGAGTGTCCACTCACAGTGACACTTTCTCTCCCAGTCCAGTCTGCCTTGGTGGATGAGGACACAGAATGGCTGGGGGGCAGCCCAGGGCCTGGCTCCGTGTCTGAGGGCCCCGAGCAGGGTGTGGTTTTCCCTTTCGTCTTAGTTACGGAATCCACCGTCCCCCCTGCCCACTCTGTCCAGCTGACCCTCCTGTCTGGGGGGGGCTTCTGCCTGCGATTGAGAACTTGAGGAGTCTTCAAGCCTCTGGAGGGACAGATGGACAGACAAGGCAGCCGGGGGCAGGGGGTGGTGGGAGCACAGAGAAGGAGGCCACAAAGGCATCAGGCCCCAGCCCTGGAAATCCCCTTCCAGAGAAACCCCAGATCTCGTTTTGTCCACTGCCATCACCAGTCTGGACAGAGACCTTGGCAAAGCCCCAGGCCCTGGTCGGGCGCTCTGCCTGCCAGCCCTGGCCCTGCCCTAGCCCACTCCGGAGAGGGCCCCTACCTTCCAGGTGAAACAGTAAGGTCTGGGTGAATGTCGGACACTTGGCCCAGAGCTCCCTGCTGACCCACTGCCCTCGATCTCACCCCAGATCCCCTCCTCCCAGCTGTGCCATTTCATCTGCCACCTACCCTTCCTGCCCACCCCTACTTCCTCCCCCGAGGAACCTGCAGGTTCACAGAGGAGAATGGAGCACTGGATACAATGGCTGGGGAAGCAGCAGGCAGGAGAGCGGGGGAGAGGATGCAAGCTCCTTGGCAAGGGTGGGAGCGGGAAGCCCTCCAGAGGTGGACTTGGGAAGCCGGGCAGGAGAGCCATGACGAGCGGCTGCCTCCATTCTCCAAGTGCCCAACAGCATGCTGACCTCCCCGCCTTAGACACAGGAGCAACAGGAATAAACAGGCTCAGAGGGGAGGGCTGGCCCCAGAACACGTAGCTCGTTCCTGAGTGGACTGAAGCCAGGTCTGAGCTGAAAACCCAGAAATTATAGATTCATTTCATCCAGCCTAGAGGGGACTGGTCCACTCCCCCGCTGCCCTCACCCCCAACCAGGGGACATTCCGAAGAAGGTCACTTCCTCTCCTTTGCACTGAGGACTCGCATCACCCTTCTCACCTTCTCTGAATGTTTCCCTCCAAGATGAAGGAGCACAGAGCAAGCTTGCCTGCTTTCTCTTCTGGGTTCTTCCATGTAAATGGCTTGGAAGGCTGCTGGCAGCCTTGTAACAAGAGCTTCCTTAAGAGTTAGCCGTGTTTGTTGTCGAGGGGAGACGGTGGACACATGTGGGACCTTAGTTCCCTGACCGGGGTCAAACCCACGCCTCCTGCCGTGGAGTCACGGGGTCCTAACCACTGAGGGAAGTCCCTGAGAGATGGCTTTAGGGCTGGAGCAAACCTCCCCTCCGTGTGTCACCTGTGCGGCCAGCCTCAGAGAGCTGGGTTCTGGCTTGAGTCCTTCTGTGGGGACAGAGACAAGAAAGGACAGCCACCTCCCACCTCGGGGGTTAGCAGGGAGGAAGCTTAGTCACCTCACCACCCTTCTCCACAGGAGGGCCGCCTCCTTGGCTCCCCTAGCCCCCGGCCTGGGCATCCAGCCCCCTGGGCCCCGTCCCCCTGGGTGGAGGTGGGGACGTTGCCTTCACGTCTGCCCCCTCTCTGCCCCTCCCACCTCCCGGCCTGGGCATCCAGCCCCTTGGGGCCTGTCCCCCTGGGCCCCATACTCCTGGGCCCCAGCCCCCTAGGCCCCATCCTTCTGGGCAGAGGTGGGGACATCGCCTTCACTTCTGCCCCCTCTCTGCCCCTTCCCACCCCTGTCTCTTATACACATCTAGACAGGTCACCTCTATCTCCTTCCTCTCCCTTCTCTTCTCTATTTAACTCTGTGAATCTCTCTGGGTGTTTCACGCTGTGGAGAACATTTAGGGAATTGATTACTGGCTCGATTGTTCTCTCCCCCTTTGACTCTCCCTCTTCTCCTCCTGGGCACCTCTGTCTCCCTCCTCCCTCTTCTCTTCTCCATGTCACTCTGTGAATCTCTCTGAGTGTTGCTTGCCACGAAGAATGGTTTCACCATTAACCTAGATGTTTTATTATCTATACTGTATGTATGTCCTGTATGTCTTGATGCTACTGTAAGAGAAGGACTGATATTCAGAGGCACAAGGCTTAACTCCAAAACATGAGAACATTAGAGAAGCCTTGATTCCAGGGAACATTAATAGACCAGAGCTCACCCAAAAGTCTCCATACCTACAGCTGAAAACAAGCTGCATCCAAAAGCCAGCAAGATCCAGTGTAAGATATACCATGTTAATTCTCCAGCAAAACAGGAACACAACCCTGAGCATTAAAAAACAGGCTGCCCAAAGCCACGCCAAACCCCAAAACTCACTACTGGACACTACATTTCACTCCAGAGAGAAGAGATCCAGTTCCACCCACCAGAACACAGATGCAAGCTCCTTCAACCAGGAACCTTGACAAACCAATAGTCCAACCCCACCCACAGACTCCACAGTAAAGAGGAACCATGAGCTTCCAAGCTATAGAAAGGACACCCAAAAAACAGTAATCTAAGCAAAATTAAAAGGCAGAGAAATATTCAGCAGGTAAAGGAACATGATAAATACCCACCAAAGCAAACAAAAGAGGAGGAGATAGGGAGTTTATGTGAAAAAGAATTCAGAAAAAAGATAGTAAAGATGATAGCAAAATTTGAAAACAAAATGGAGTTACAGATAAATAGACTAGAGACAAGGATTGAGAAGATGCAAGAAATGTTTTATAAGGACCTAGAATAAATGAAGAAGTGTCAACATATAATGAATAATGTAATAATGGAGATCAAAGCACTCTGGAGGGAACCAACAGTAGACTAATTGAGGCAGAAGAGAGGATAAGTGAGGTGGAAGACAGAATGGTGGAAATAAATGAAGCAGAGAGGAAAAAATAAAAAAAGAATGAAAAGAAATGAGGACAACCTCTGAGACCTCTGTCAATGTTAAACACCTCAACATTCAAATCATAGGTGTCACAGAAGAAGACAAAAGAAAGGCCATGAGAAAATACTTGAGGAGATAATAGTTAAAAACTTCCCTAAAATGCGGAAGAAAATAGCCACCCAAGTCCAAGAAACCCATAGAGTCCCAAACAGGATACAACCCAAGGCAAAACACCCCAAAGCACATATTAAACAAAGTAACAAAGCAAATAGTAAAAGCAGGAAGGGAAAAGCAATAAATAACACACAAGGGATAAGGATAACAGCTGATCTTTCAATAGAAATTTTTCAGGCCAGAAAGGAATGGCAGGACATGCTGAAAGGGATGGAAGAGAAAAACTTACAACCAAGATTACTCTATCCAGCAAGGTTCTCATTCAGATATGAAGAAGAAATCAAAAGCTTTACAGACAAGCAAAAGCTGAGAAAATTCAGCACCACCAAACAAGCTCCTCAACAATTGCTAAAGAATCTTCTCTAGATTGGAAGAACAGAAAAGGTTATAAAATTGAACCCAAACCAACAAAGTAAATGGTAACAGGATCATACTTATCAATAATTACCTCAAATGTAAATGGGTTAAATGCCCCAACCAAAAGACAAAGACTGGTCAAATAGATACAAAAACAAGACCCCTATATATGCAGTCTACAAGAGACCTGCCTCAAGCCAAGGGACACATACAGACTGAAAGTGAAGAAATGAAGAGCTGGAAAAAGATATTTCATGCAAAAGGAGACCAAAGAAAGCAGGAGTAGCAATATTTGTATCAGGTAAAATAGACTTTGAAATAAAAACCATGAAAAGAGAAAAAAGAAGGACACTACATAATGATCAATTCAAGAAGAAGAAATAACAATTATAAATATATATGCACCCAATATAGGAGCACCTCAATATGTAAGGCAAATGCTAGAAAATATGAAAGGAGAAATTAACAGTAACACAATAATAGTGGGGGACTTTAGTACCCCACTCACACATATAGATAGATCAACCAAACAGAAAATTAGCAAGAAAACACAAGCTTTAAACTATACAATAGTCCAGTTAGACCTAATTGATATCTATAGGGTATTCCATCCCAAAATAATGGATTTCACCTTTTTCTCCAGTGCACACGGAACATTCTGCAGTATATTTCGTATTCTGGGCCATAAATCTAGCCTTGGTAAATTCAAACAAACTGAAATCATTTCAATCATCTTTTTTGATCACAATGTGGTAAGATTAACTGTCAACTATAGGGAAAAAAATAAAAACATATGGAGGCTAAATGACATGCTTCTTTTTTTATATATAGATTTATTTATTTTAATTGGAGGTTAATTACTTTACAATATTGTATTGGTTTTGCCATACATCAACATGAATCCACCACAGGTATATACGTGTTCCCCATCTTGAACCCCCTTCCCTCCTCCCTCCCCGTATCATCCCTCTGAGTCATCTCAGTGCACCAGCCCCCTTCTTAATAACCAACAGATCATGAAAGAAGTAAAAAAAGGAAATAAAAGCATTCATAGAAACAAATGAAAATTAAAACATGACAACAAAAAACTTATGTAATTTAGGAAAAACAGTGCTAAGAGGAAGGTTCATAGAAATACAAGCTTACCACAAGAAACAAGAGAAACATTAAATAAGTAACCTAACTTTACACCTAAAGCAACTAGAAACAGAAGAAAAGAAGAACCTCAAAGTTAGTAGAAGGAAAGAAATCATAAAAATAGGAGCAGAAAGAATTGAAAAAGGAACAAAGGAGACTAGCAAAAATCAGCAAAACTAAAAGCTGGTTCTTGAGATGATAAATTAAATAGGCAAACCATTAGCCACACTCATCAAAAATAAAAAGGAGGAGAATCAAATCAATAAAATTAGAAGTGAAAATGGAGAAATAACAGCAGACAACACAGAAATACAAAGGATTGTAAGAGACTACTAATTATAGGCCAATAAAAATGGACAACTTGGAAGAAATGGATGAATTCTTAGTAAAGATTAACCTTCCAATACTGAATGAGGAAGAAATAGAAAATTTTAACAGTCCTATCACAAGCACAGAAATCGAAACTGCAATAAAAAATCTTTGAACAAACAAAAACCCAGGACCAGATGGATTCACAGGTAAATTTTACCAAAACTTTAGAGAAGAGCTAACACCTATCCTACTCAAACTCTTCCAGAAAATTGCAGAGGAAGGTACACTCCCAAACTCATTCTACGAGGCCATCATCACCCTAAAACCAAAACCAGACAAAGATGCCACCAAAAAAGAAAATTACAGAGCAATATTACTGATGAACATAGATATAAAAATCCACAACAAAATTCTAGCAAACAGAATCCAACAACATATTAAAAATATCATACATCATGACCAAGTGGGCTTTATTCCAGGGATGCAAAGATTCTTCAATATTTGCAAATCAATCAATATCATACATGACATTAACAAGCTGAAAGATAGAAGTCATATGATTATCTCAATAGATGCAGAGAAAGCCTCTGACAAAATTTAACACCTATTTATGATAAAGACTTTCCATAAAGCAGGCATAGAAGGAACATACCTCAACATAATAAAAGCCATCTGCAACAAACCCACAGCAAACTTTATCCTCAATGGCAAAAATTAGAAAGCTTTTCCTCTAAAATAAAAAACAAGACAAGGGTTCCCACTCTCACCACTACTATTCACCATAGTTTTGGAAGTTTTAGTCACAGCAATCAGAGAAGAAAAACAAAAGGAATCCAGATTGGAAAAGAAAAAGTAAGGCTCTCACTGTTTGCAGATGACACGATCTTCTACATAGAAAACCCTAAAGACATCAGCAGAAAATTACTAGAGCTAATCAATAAATACAGTAAAGTTTCAGGATATAAAGCTAACACACAGAAATCCCTTGCACTCCTATACACTAACAGTGAGAAAACAGAGAATTTAAGGAAACAATCCCATTCACCATTGAAATGAAAAGAATGAAATACTCAGGAATAAATTTAACTAAAGAAACAAAAGACCTATATATAGAAAACTATTAAACACCGATTAAAGAAGTTTCAGGATATAAAACTAACACACAGAAATCCCTTGCACTCCTATACACTAACAGTGAGAAAACAGAGAATTTAAGGAAACAATCCCATTCACCATTGAAATGAAAAGAATGAAATACTCAGGAATAAATTTAACTAAAGAAACAAAAGACCTATATATAGAAAACTATTAAACACCGATTAAAGAACTCAAAGATGACACAAATAGATGGAGAAATATGCCATGTACATGATTCAGAATAATCAATATAGTGAAAATGAGTATACTACCCAAAGCAATATATAGATTCAATGCAACCCCTATTCTGCTTTTTCACAGAACTAGAGCAAATAATTTCACAATTTGCATTGAAACACACACACAAAAAAACCCTCAAATAGCCAAACCAATCTTGAAAAAGAAGAATGGAACTGGAGGAATCNTAATCAATATAGTGAAAATGAGTATACTACCCAAAGCAATATATAGATTCAATGCAACCCCTATTCTGCTTTTTCACAGAACTAGAGCAAATAATTTCACAATTTGCATTGAAACACACACACAAAAAAACCCTCAAATAGCCAAACCAATCTTGAAAAAGAAGAATGGAACTGGAGGAATCAACCTGCCTGATTTCAGGGTCTACTACAAAGTAACAGTCATCAAGACAGTATGGTACTGGCACAAAGACAGAAATATAGATCAATGGAACAAAAGAGAAAGCCCAGAGATAAACCCATGCACCTATGGACACCTTATCTTTGACAAAGGAGGCAAAAATACACAATGGAGAAAAAGACAATCTTTTTAACAAGCGGTTCTGGGAAAACAGGTCAACAATCTGAAAAGAATGAAACTAGAACACTTTCTAACATTATACACAAAAATAAAATGGATTAAAGATCTAAATGTAAGATCAGAAACATGCACCTATGGACACCTTATCTTTGACAAAGGAGGCAAAAATACACAATGGAGAAAAAGACAATCTTTTTAACAAGCGGTTCTGGGAAAACAGGTCAACAATCTGAAAAGAATGAAACTAGAACACTTTCTAACATTATACACAAAAATAAAATGGATTAAAGATCTAAATGTAAGATCAGAAACTAAAAAACTCCTAGAGGAAAACATCAGCAGAACACTCTCTGACATAAATCACAGCAAGGTCCTCTATGACCCACCTCCCAGTGTAATGGAAATAAAAACAAAAATACACAAATTGGACCAGACGATGGGCTGCTGTCTCTCTTCCAGTGACACTCAGTACAAGATGACCATCTCCATGGCCGTCTGGCCTTCCGAGGCCTCCGAGGTGAGTCGGGAGCAGCCAAGCTCCTGGCCGCCCAGCTTCGGATGGGAGGCAGGTGTGGCCGGCCATCTGCAAGCTGTTGGGAACCTCTCCTCCACTCCTGCCCCACCTCTTTCCACCCGTGTCCCCCAAGGACTGTGCGGGGGACACGGCAGTGAATGGGACAGACCGTCCTTTGCCCTTTTGGAGCTTACTTTCCAGCTGCAGAGACAGACGATATACAGCAATAAGATCATTTCCAAGGGCTGTGTAGGGAGTAAGCCAGATGCTAAAAGGGTAACTAGGGGAAAGCACTTTAGACAGGGTGGTCAGGGAAGACCGCCCCCGCCCCTCTCTAAAAAGGTATATTTGAGTTGAAACTGGAGGATGGGGCTGAGCCAGCCTGGGCAGGTCTGGGGAGGACTGGGTGGAGAGAACAGAAAGTGAGAGGGCCTGCGGTGGGAAGGAACGGAAGCAGGGAGGCCGGGCCTATGGGGAAGAGCCTGGAGACCCAGTGCCTTTCCCCTCTCTCCCTGTGCGCATACACAGTCCCCCGGGCTGTGGTCTGCTCCCTGGGAGGGGATGCTGCGGGCACCGTTGTTCTCAGCTGCCTTTTTGGGTTCCAGGACTGGATTTTCCACGTCTTGTCTCAGGAGCGGGACCAAAGCAGCAATATCACCTTGAGCAGGTGAGCTCAGAGTCTGGACCGGCCAGGGAGGGCAGGAAAGAGGAGAAACCAGAGCTCGCGGGAGGAGCTTGGACACAGGGCAGCTGCTCAGACACCTTCTCACACTGGTCAGATCCAGAAGCAAGCCTGGAGGAGGGAGAGAGAGGCCAGCCAGGGGGGCTCAGAGCCCACCATTTCCTAAAGGACAACCTGTTCTTTCATCCATCCACCCCTCTGGTCCTTTCATCCTTGAACCCGTCCACCCATCTATCCGTCATCCATCCTTCCAGTCATCTCCCCATCCATCTATCCACTTGCATCCATCCATCCATTTACCCTCCATCATCCATCCTTTCACTCATCCATCCGCCCACCCAACCTCCATCCACTCATGCATCTTTCCATCCATTCAACACAACCAGGCACTGAGCACAAGAAAGACAGGAGCTTTCATTCTGTCAGGAACTTCGAGTCTAGGGGACAGAGATACGTGAACAGGGCTTTGGTGGTGGGCGTACCCCTTCTCAGAGAGCCCAGCCGAGAAGGAGGCCCCTTCTTCCTGAGAGATAAGGGAGATCTGTATAGGGAGGTGACCCTTGAGCTAATCCCCTAAGGAGGAGTAGTAACTGTTTAGACAAATAGGAAGAGGCGCTGATGTCCCAGCAGAAGGCTGGAGGTATGAGAGAGCATCACCTTTCTGAGGACCATCAGGTGTACGGGGGAAGCCCTCTTGGCCACACTTCCCTGCCCTGGGTCCCCTGACAGCGGGCCAAGGCCTAGGACTCTATGTCAAGTCTCCTGTACTGGGAGTGGGTGAGGGGAGCCCAGAGCTGATCCTTAGCACTGTCTTGGCCCCCAGGTCCTTTGGAGAACTGGTTCAGAAAGGGGTGCATGGAATGGGTGCTGGGCAGAGATGCCTTTTGTGGCCCCAAGGCCTAGAGTGGCCCTTCCTGGTTCTTGTTTGGACTCTCCACTTCTGGGAGTGGGCGCATGGGAAGCTTGAGCCAGAGGAGGGTACCTTTCCTGTGTGTGTGTGTGTGTGTGTGTGTGTGTGTGTGTGTATCGGGGAGAGGGCACCAGTTCCCTTTGCTGCCTCCTGCAGGAAGGGGATTGTCAAGCTCAATATCTACTTCCAAGAATTCAACTATCGCACTATTGAAGAGTCAGCAGCCAATAACGTGAGTCTGGGGGCTCCTGATACCTCAGCCCTGCCTGCTGCCCCTCCACCCTGCAGCCTGAGGGTGGGGAGGATCCAGAGTCCAGCGGAGGAATTAGGAAGGTCCCTCCTTGTTTGCCTCACCAACTCAATGGACATGGGTTTGGGCGGACTCCGGGAGCTGGTGATGGACAGGGAGGCCTGGCGTGCTGTGGTTCATGGGGTCACGAAGAGTCGGACACAACTGAACGACTGAACTGAACTGAACTAAACTTGTTGTTTATGGGTTTCCCTGGTGGCTCAGATGGTAAAGCATCTGCCTGCAATGCAGGAGACCTGGGTTTGATCCCTGGGTCTGGAAGATCCCCTGGAGAAGGAACTGGCAACCCACTCCAGTGTTCTTGCTTGGAAAATCCCATGGACAGAGGAGCCTGGCAAGCTACGGTCAATGGGGTCGCAAAGAGTTGCACACGGCTGAGAGATTAACACTTGCTTACTTGTTTAGTTGCTCAGTCGTGTTCAACTTTTTTGCAACCCAGTGGACTGGGACGCAATCCTGGCAGGCGGATGCTTTACTGCTGAGCCACCAGGGAAGCAGGAAGGTCCCATAGGCACTCCCAGATGACTTCCCTGGGCTGAGATGATCACCTCTTCTCCCATTCCGGCCACCAGCTCACCTCACAGGAAGCCGGAGGTTGGGCTCGAGGGAGAGATCTGTGGCCCAACCCCCCCCACTCCGGCCAGGCCCTCACCCCCCTGTCCCCTGCAGATCGTCTGGCTGCTCTCGAACCTGGGCGGGCAGTTCGGCTTCTGGATGGGGGGCTCGGTGCTCTGCCTCATCGAGCTCGGGGAGATCCTCATCGACTTCGTGTGGATCTCCGTCATCAAGCTGGTGGCCCTCGCCAAGGGCGTGCGGCAGAAGCGGGCCCAGGCTCGCTACGACGGCCCGCCGCCCACCGTGGCCGAGCTGGTGGAGGCCCACACCAACTTTGGCTTCCAGCCAGACTCGGCCACGTCTGGCCCTGACGCGGGGGCCTACCCCCATGAGCAGAACCCGCCCGTCCCGGGCACCCCACCCCCCAACTACGACTCCCTGCGCCTGCAGCCGCTGGACGTCATCGAGTCTGACAGCGAGGGGGATACCATCTAGAGCCTGCCCTGCCCCTCCCGGCGGGCCAAGAATTCGGACCTGAGCAGCTGAGACATCGCCCAAGGCCAGGGTCCAGGTCCCTCTACAGAGAGGCTGGCAACTCTTGGCCAGCCCCAGGCTGAGGGCTCCTAGGTGTCTCGGTGCTGGTATGGATACGGGAACTGTGTTCCTGCCCACACCACCAACCTGACCTGACCCTTGGCCTGGGGTCCGAGACCCAAAGCACCGTCCCCTGGAGCCAGGCTCCTTCCCTCCCAGTGCCAGTCACCATCTGCCCCAAAGTTGAAGGCAGGCGGGCACACTGTGCCCTCTGACCCCAGAAGGAGCCTTCTTTTCCTTCCTGCCTCAGCTGACTTAGTGAATGGGTTGAGTGAAGGCACAGTTGCTGGAGAGCAGGCATCAGGGTCCTGCCAGGTGGCACATGTTTTGTTCTGGAAAATAAAAGTGGAAAACATAGTCTAGTTTTCTTCGTTGTCCGGCTGAGCATCCAGAGCGCCCTGATACATCTCGGGGGGCTAGAAGGGCATCAGTGCTGACTTGAGAGCACAGACATGGCCAAGGAGAGGCCCAAGCTGGTGATTAAATTCCCTTCAACTTGACCCTGAAAGACAAGTTGTCCCTGAAAGCCACACAGTGGCTCTAAGTGGCTTTATGCCTTTTTCAGCGTTGTCCAACTTATTTCTTTGGGTTTCCAGAACCAAGAGAGCAAGGGAAGGAGGTAAGGTGGGATAAATTCTTAAACCTGGCTTAAGCACGAGTGTCTCCAGCAGCTCAAATGACGTCTGTTCTCTCTGCCTTCCCAGGCAGGCTTACCTACATTATAGCAGCAAAGGGCCATTTGCAACTGCAAACTCACATCTCCAGCTTAGCAAACCCAGCTAGGAGAGAGCCTCTCTTTCCCAATTGTCTCAGCAAGCTCCCAGGCTGACTTTCATTGGTCACTGAGTCACATGCCTGCCTCTGAACCAATCAGTGTGCCCCGTTGGTAGGCTGCTGGAATTGATCAGACCCTGCCCATACCTAAGGCCCCTTGGCCCCTCTGCAGAATCATGTGGTCTGACTGTCTCTTATACACATCTAGATGTGTATAAGAGACAGCCTTCACGTCTGCCCCCTCTCTGCCCCTCCCACCTCCCGGCCTGGGCATCCAGCCCCTTGGGGCCTGTCCCCCTGGGCCCCATACTCCTGGGCCCCAGCCCCCTAGGCCCCATCCTTCTGGGCAGAGGTGGGGACATCGCCTTCACTTCTGCCCCCTCTCTGCCCCTTCCCACCCACCCCGGCCTGGGCATCCAGCTCCCTGGGCCCCGTCCCCCTAGGCCCTGTCCCCCTGGGCCCTGTCCCCCTGGGTGGAGGTGGGGACATCACCATCACTTCTGCCCCTTCCCACCCCCCAGGCCTGTATTCGTTCCTGCTTCCAGGAGCACATGATTCGGGAGTGTGGTTGTGGCCACTACCTGTACCCGCTGCCCCACAAGAGGAAATACTGCAACAACCAGGAGTTCCCAGACTGGGGTAAGCGGGGAGCCCCCTGGGGATTGGCCCCCCCAGCCCGGTGGGCCTCTGCCCACAAAGGCTGTGACTGCAAGTGGGGGGTGGGGGCTCCAGGAGTCCTCACCATCCACAGCCCCTCTCGCCCTGGTTCTCCCCACCCCCAGCTCCCCGATTCCTTCAAGTGTACGCATGAAACGTGTACATTCGGGAGAGTTTGTCCTTGAGACCTGAAGTCGCCAGAAGGGGAGCCTCTACTGGCTCACACTGAGCCAGGGTCATCCAAACACCAATGGATGTTGTCAGTGGCAGAGGAAGTCCTACCACCTCTTAAAACTAACAACATGTGTGGACTGGAGGGGAGAACTTTATCCCTTCCAATACCCATCCCTCCCCACGTGACCCGCTGGCCCTAGCCCGCCCCCCACCAGGCTCAGGGGTGACAGGTGGAGGGAAAGCTGCTCTGATCCTCCTGAGCTGGGGCTGGGGTGCTAGGGAGGGGGTCCCTCTGGCCAGGCTGGGGCCAAATGGATGGAGAGGGGGCACCTAGGGTGGGTGATTTTCCGTGACAAGGGGAGTTTGGATGGAGACAACGCTCCCCACTCAACCTAACCACAGGCCTTAGGTGGCTCAGGGTCAGGAGATCAGAGGGTGGCCAGAGGCTCAAAGCAGAAAACCTGGCTCAAAATCTCTCCCCCCGACCCCCTCCCACCAGCCCATTGCTACTCGGCCCTGCGCATCAGCATGGCGCAGAGGGAGACCTGCATCTATGCCTGTAAGGAGTCCTGC
>SJYX01022457.1:369452-411363 GCA_006410675.1 Oreotragus oreotragus
TCCATCCTTTCACTCATCCATCCGCCCACCCAACCTCCATCCACTCATGCATCTTTCCATCCATTCAACACAACCAGGCACTGAGCACAAGAAAGACAGGAGCTTTCATTCTGTCAGGAACTTCGAGTCTAGGGGACAGAGATACGTGAACAGGGCTTTGGTGGTGGGCGTACCCCTTCTCAGAGAGCCCAGCCGAGAAGGAGGCCCCTTCTTCCTGAGAGATAAGGGAGATCTGTATAGGGAGGTGACCCTTGAGCTAATCCCCTAAGGAGGAGTAGTAACTGTTTAGACAAATAGGAAGAGGCGCTGATGTCCCAGCAGAAGGCTGGAGGTATGAGAGAGCATCACCTTTCTGAGGACCATCAGGTGTACGGGGGAAGCCCTCTTGGCCACACTTCCCTGCCCTGGGTCCCCTGACAGCGGGCCAAGGCCTAGGACTCTATGTCAAGTCTCCTGTACTGGGAGTGGGTGAGGGGAGCCCAGAGCTGATCCTTAGCACTGTCTTGGCCCCCAGGTCCTTTGGAGAACTGGTTCAGAAAGGGGTGCATGGAATGGGTGCTGGGCAGAGATGCCTTTTGTGGCCCCAAGGCCTAGAGTGGCCCTTCCTGGTTCTTGTTTGGACTCTCCACTTCTGGGAGTGGGCGCATGGGAAGCTTGAGCCAGAGGAGGGTACCTTTCCTGTGTGTGTGTGTGTGTGTGTGTGTGTGTGTGTGTGTGTATCGGGGAGAGGGCACCAGTTCCCTTTGCTGCCTCCTGCAGGAAGGGGATTGTCAAGCTCAATATCTACTTCCAAGAATTCAACTATCGCACTATTGAAGAGTCAGCAGCCAATAACGTGAGTCTGGGGGCTCCTGATACCTCAGCCCTGCCTGCTGCCCCTCCACCCTGCAGCCTGAGGGTGGGGAGGATCCAGAGTCCAGCGGAGGAATTAGGAAGGTCCCTCCTTGTTTGCCTCACCAACTCAATGGACATGGGTTTGGGCGGACTCCGGGAGCTGGTGATGGACAGGGAGGCCTGGCGTGCTGTGGTTCATGGGGTCACGAAGAGTCGGACACAACTGAACGACTGAACTGAACTGAACTAAACTTGTTGTTTATGGGTTTCCCTGGAGGCTCAGATGGTAAAGCATCTGCCTGCAATGCAGGAGACCTGGGTTTGATCCCTGGGTCTGGAAGATCCCCTGGAGAAGGAACTGGCAACCCACTCCAGTGTTCTTGCTTGGAAAATCCCATGGACAGAGGAGCCTGGCAAGCTACGGTCAATGGGGTCGCAAAGAGTTGCACACGGCTGAGAGATTAACACTTGCTTACTTGTTTAGTTGCTCAGTCGTGTTCAACTTTTTTGCAACCCAGTGGACTGGGACGCAATCCTGGCAGGCGGATGCTTTACTGCTGAGCCACCAGGGAAGCAGGAAGGTCCCATAGGCACTCCCAGATGACTTCCCTGGGCTGAGATGATCACCTCTTCTCCCATTCCGGCCACCAGCTCACCTCACAGGAAGCCGGAGGTTGGGCTCGAGGGAGAGATCTGTGGCCCAACCCCCCCCACTCCGGCCAGGCCCTCACCCCCCTGTCCCCTGCAGATCGTCTGGCTGCTCTCGAACCTGGGCGGGCAGTTCGGCTTCTGGATGGGGGGCTCGGTGCTCTGCCTCATCGAGCTCGGGGAGATCCTCATCGACTTCGTGTGGATCTCCGTCATCAAGCTGGTGGCCCTCGCCAAGGGCGTGCGGCAGAAGCGGGCCCAGGCTCGCTACGACGGCCCGCCGCCCACCGTGGCCGAGCTGGTGGAGGCCCACACCAACTTTGGCTTCCAGCCAGACTCGGCCACGTCTGGCCCTGACGCGGGGGCCTACCCCCATGAGCAGAACCCGCCCGTCCCGGGCACCCCACCCCCCAACTACGACTCCCTGCGCCTGCAGCCGCTGGACGTCATCGAGTCTGACAGCGAGGGGGATACCATCTAGAGCCTGCCCTGCCCCTCCCGGCGGGCCAAGAATTCGGACCTGAGCAGCTGAGACATCGCCCAAGGCCAGGGTCCAGGTCCCTCTACAGAGAGGCTGGCAACTCTTGGCCAGCCCCAGGCTGAGGGCTCCTAGGTGTCTCGGTGCTGGTATGGATACGGGAACTGTGTTCCTGCCCACACCACCAACCTGACCTGACCCTTGGCCTGGGGTCCGAGACCCAAAGCACCGTCCCCTGGAGCCAGGCTCCTTCCCTCCCAGTGCCAGTCACCATCTGCCCCAAAGTTGAAGGCAGGCGGGCACACTGTGCCCTCTGACCCCAGAAGGAGCCTTCTTTTCCTTCCTGCCTCAGCTGACTTAGTGAATGGGTTGAGTGAAGGCACAGTTGCTGGAGAGCAGGCATCAGGGTCCTGCCAGGTGGCACATGTTTTGTTCTGGAAAATAAAAGTGGAAAACATAGTCTAGTTTTCTTCGTTGTCCGGCTGAGCATCCAGAGCGCCCTGATACATCTCGGGGGGCTAGAAGGGCATCAGTGCTGACTTGAGAGCACAGACATGGCCAAGGAGAGGCCCAAGCTGGTGATTAAATTCCCTTCAACTTGACCCTGAAAGACAAGTTGTCCCTGAAAGCCACACAGTGGCTCTAAGTGGCTTTATGCCTTTTTCAGCGTTGTCCAACTTATTTCTTTGGGTTTCCAGAACCAAGAGAGCAAGGGAAGGAGGTAAGGTGGGATAAATTCTTAAACCTGGCTTAAGCACGAGTGTCTCCAGCAGCTCAAATGACGTCTGTTCTCTCTGCCTTCCCAGGCAGGCTTACCTACATTATAGCAGCAAAGGGCCATTTGCAACTGCAAACTCACATCTCCAGCTTAGCAAACCCAGCTAGGAGAGAGCCTCTCTTTCCCAATTGTCTCAGCAAGCTCCCAGGCTGACTTTCATTGGTCACTGAGTCACATGCCTGCCTCTGAACCAATCAGTGTGCCCCGTTGGTAGGCTGCTGGAATTGATCAGACCCTGCCCATACCTAAGGCCCCTTGGCCCCTCTGCAGAATCATGTGGTCTGAAGGTGATGGGGACATGGTTCCTAGGGGCTCCAGAGAAAATACAGGCCACCAAGTAAAACTGGAACTTTAAAAAAAAATATTTATTTACTTTTGGCTGCCTGGGTCTTTGCTGTGCACATGGCTTGCTCTAGTTTTGGCAAGCAGGGGCTACTCCTCATTATGGGGCATGGGCTTCTCATCGCAGTGGCTTCTCTTGCTGTGGGGCATGGGCTCTAGGGCGAGCAGGCTTCAGGAGTTGCAGCTCGAGGGCTCCAGCGCACAGGCAGGGTAGTTGTGGTGCACTAGCTTAGTTACCCTGTGGCGTGCGGGATCTTCCCAGACCAGGGATCGCACTGGTGTCCCTGCATTACAAACAGATTCTTAAACAATGAACCACCAGGGAAGCCTGAAACTGGAACTTTAGATAGGCAAATTAAGTTTTTAGTAGACATCCATGTGATATTGAGGGCATATTGTACTAATACAACCAAGAAAACAAACCAGGCAATCATAAAGGAAGTCAACCCTGAATACTTATTGGAAGGACTGAGGCTGAAGCTGAAGCTCCAGTATCTTGGCCTCCTGATGCAAACAGACGACTCACTGGAAAACACCCTGATTCTGGGAAAGACTGCAGGCAAAAGGAGAAGAGGGCGGCAGAGGATGAGATGGTTGGATAGCATCACCAATTCACTGGACATGAACTTGAGCAAACTCTGGGAGACAGGGACAGGGAGGCCTGGCATGCTGCAATCCAGGGGGGTTGCAAAGAGTCGGACATGCCTTAGCAGCTGAACAACAACATTATACTAATAAATCATTGTTTTTCTGAAATGCAAATTTAACTGAGCTTCCTGTGTTTTTCGTTGCTAAGGATGGCAACCCATAGCCTGGTGGGCTACAGCCCGTTGGATCACAAAAGAGTCCGACGTGACTTAGCGACTAAAGGACAGCATGGCAATACTATCGGCCTCCCAGAGAGGACACAGGAGCCGTTATCAACGAAGAATGGGATCCGGCAGCTGCAGACAGTTGACCACTGCAGAGCCCCGCTGTCACCTGCCAGCCCTGGTGGTGAATGAGTGCTGGCTGCAGAGCCTGGGACAGGGCATCCCAGCCCTGCTGGTCTAGAACACCTGAGTCCTTGGCCTGAAAGGCAAGCTGTGCTCCCTTTCAGCGCCCATTCAATGGCACCTGTAGAGGAATGCGGTGCCCCTCTAGCCAAAGGCTGAGAGGGACGAGTCTGGGGGAAGCCAGGCTTCCCAGCTCGGAGCCAGACCGAGTCTGCAGGCTGGAGTCAACAACTCTCGGTAATTATCACACTTACTACCGTGACTAGGGCTATTATTAGCTGTGGTGGCTGTCACCACACTCACTATTATTTGTTGTTGTCTTTAAACAATGACTGTATTGTATCAAACACGTACCGCATGCCAGGCACCAGGCCAAGTGTATAGTTTGTAAGTCTTATTTCATTGAATTCTCATAACCACTGAGAAATATGATCATCCCATTTTACAAGTAAATAAATTGAGGCTTGGAGAGGTAAGGTACTAGACTAGATTGCTATTACCGTTAAGTGACAAGGGCAAGACTCCAGCCTCATCCTCTTGCTCCTATAAGCCAAAACCAATACAGTACTGTAAAGTAAAATAAAGTAAAAAAAAAAAAAAAAAAAGAATACCAATGATCATTAGAATAGCAGTTCCTCAGAGGAGCCCAGGACTTTCATATTTATTATCTCATCTGGGGCTATAAGGCAAAGCAATGATTATTATTTAACTCTTTTTACCAGTCTTTTGGTCACAAGTTAATTTGAATTTGAGTTAAAAAGGGAATTCATTGGTTCTTTAATTAAAGTCCAGGGATTGCAGGCAAGGCTGTATCCAGGGGTTCAGCTCAATCTAGTGATTTCTCCAGCTGCTGGCTTTATTATCTTCTGTGTTGACATCTGTCTTACATACTATCTCTCCATGAGCTTTTCTTTCCCTTTTAGTCCCAGAAGCCATTCCCTCAGCTCAGCAACACAACAGGAAGAAAACTTCCTAGCAAAATTTTTGAGAATGAGGCTCATTTGGATCAGCCTGGGCCACATGCTACTCCTGAACCAATCACTGCGACTGAGGATGGGAGATGCTGCCCAGCCCGCCCAGGGGGGTCTATGGCAGATAGCCCCTTACAGACTCTGGTGAAAGGTTTTGCTCAGAGACACGTGGAAGCAGGAGTGGGAGGAGCTTCCAACCCCCAGAGCTGCTTATAGATGGGAGAAAAGGACCAGGCTGATATGGGCATTAGTTGCTATTCTCTCCTGGGGAGTACTGAGGGCTGGCGTAAAGATGGATGATGGTCCCACCTCTGAGAGCAGGCTTTGAGTCAGGCAGATGGTCGTTACTCTCCCCTCCAGATCTAGAGGGAAGAAGGGGTATCCTATTCTACCCTGGGGCCCTGTCAAAGCCTGAAAAATCAGCAGTCCCAAAATTGCCCAGGAATGGTGCCCTGTAATTCCCAACACTATCCCGAGTGGGAAGGTAAACTACAGGTGCTGGAGGACTGTGAAAGCAGCATCTACTATACACCTACCATCTGCTGTTAGTCGCTCAGTCGTGTCTCTTTGGGACCCCATGGCTGCAGCCCACCAGGCTCCTCTGTGCATGAAATTCTCTAGGCAAGAATTCTGGAGTGGGTTGCCATTCCCTTCTCCAGAGGATCTTCCCCACCTAGGCATCCAACCCCAGTCTCCCACATTGCAGGCAGATTCTTTACTTCTGAGCCACCAGGGAAGCTTTTCATCTCATCTCATCTCAAGCACTCTTCAAATAACCCTATGAGTTAGGTACCACGATGACCCTTGTTTTCCAGATTTGGAAACAAGGCTCAGAGAGGTGAATGACTTTCCCAGGGTCACACAGCTGGATGGTAGCAAAGCTGGAATCAAGCCTGGGCCGGTCTTAGTGGCACTCGCTGACACTGGCAGAGGTCACTGCAAAGAGGTTTCCACTACAAAGCAGCACTTTCCACCTTCCAGGTCTCCAGCTCCCACTTCGAGGGAGGAGCCAAGCTTGATCCTTGCCATGGATGTCTGTGAGATCCACCACGTGAGAAACCAAATTATTTTTCTTGGTGCAAGTTTGCAGCTAATGCTCTCTCAGGGCCAGCCAAACTGTTTCCAAAGGTATGGGGAACAGAAGGTGTGCGAATTCCCTGGGAGACAGGCCAGAGGGAGGCATGGCCCTGGCAGCCCGGTGGGGCTGTTTCAGAGGCTGAGGTCACAGCGGTGCCCCTCCCAGGGGGCTGGCACGGGCAGGCTGACCTGGGTGGGATTCGGTGGAGCCAGTGCCTCTGGACTCCCAGCCCTGCACATGGCCACTGGGTGACTCTGGGCAAGCCCCTTAGATCTCTCGAAGCCTCAGTTCCTTTGTGTGTGAAATATTCCCAGGCTCCAAGTTCCAGGAATGTGAGGCAATGGGTAGGAGACAAGGAAAGCCCACCCAGGCTCAGAACATGGTGCAGTTCAATTCAAAAGGAGCCTGTGAGGGACTCGGCTGCCTGCCCTTCTCCCAATTTTTAGGCGGCAAGAAATGCTGCATGGTCTAAGCCAGGGTTTCTCTACCAGAGGTGGTTTTGCCTCCTGGCTGGACCATGTCTGGAGACACTGTTGGGTGTCACAACTCGGGCATCCAGTGGGTGGAGGCCAGTGATGCTACTCAACATCCCACAGTGCACAGGACGTCCCACGACAGAGCTGTCCAGCCTGGCAGACGTTAGTCCTGCTCTTGTGCTCCCAGCCTTGCTTGCAGCTGGGGAGACGCCTGGCGAGCCAACATGGTCCTGAGGCCTGGGAGGAAGTCACAGGTGGGGCTCTGGGAAGGCCTTTGCCTCCCCAGTGGAAGGGATGGAACTGCTACTCGGCCACCCCCTCTCTGGCTCCTTCCTCTCTGGATACTGATGCGGGACCTCGTTGCGGGAGGATGAGGCACCATGCCCACAAGGGAACGTCAAGATCACAGAGAGGCTGGTCCTGACTCGGTCGAGCCACTAAATCAGTGCCCACAGCCACCACCATTTGACTCTCTGTTACTAGCAAAAATCAATTCTTATTTAAGTCACTCAAATTACATTATTCTGTTACTTATAGCCAACTAAAATCTTAACAGATACAGAAGCTATTGACAAAAAAAAAGAAAAAAAAAAAAAACCTGATAGAGGGCTTCCTGTGGCTCAGTGGTAAAGAATATGCCTTCTAGTACAGAAGACTGGAGTTTAATCCCTGAGCCAGGAAGATCCCACAGGCCACATGGCAACTAAGCCTGCGAGCCACAACTACTGAGCCTGTGCTCGAAGACCCGGCAGCCGCCACTACTGAACCTGTGTGCAGCCACTACTAAAGCCCCTGCTCTACAGCCTGTGCTCTGCAGCGAGACAAGCCACTGCAGTGAGAAGCCCGAGCCCCGCAGCGAAGAGTAACCCCTGCTCGCTGCAGCCGGAGAAGAGGCTGCGTGCAGCAACGGGGCTAAAATCGAAGAAAAAAACCTGACAGAATCTACATCACCTGGCGGGTTTCTTAAAAAAGGGAAAGTCAAAGTCCTTACCATGGCTTGCAGGACCTGCTGTGATCTGCACCTCTTTCCTCCCTGACCTTGTCTCCGGCTTCCCACTTCCACTGCTGATCACGGACAGGCCCAGGGCCTGGTCTGCCCTTGCCCTCAGCCTGAGCACTCCTCAGGGCTCGTCACCACGCACAACCCTCATCCTTTAGGTCCTGCGGTTGCCCGCCCAGCTTTTCCCAGCCCACTGCCCCCTGACGCCCTCTGGGCCCCCAGCACTAACATCTTGGATGATCTTAGTCGGAAAGGAAAGTGAAAGTGTTAGTCGCTCAACTGTGTCCGACTCTTCGCGACTTCATGAACTGTAGTCCACCAGGCTCCTCTGTTTATAGGATTCTCCAGGAAAGAATACAGGGGTGGATTGCCATGCTGCTCTCTAGAGAATGTTCCCAACCCAGGGATCAAACCTGGGTCTCCCACATTGCAGGCAGATTCTTTACCACTGAGCCTCCAAGGAAGCCAGACCTTAGTCAGTTTACCTGCCAATTCTCTCTCCCTCCCTGCTTCGGCCTCCTTCCCAGCCAAATCCCCAGGGTGGACAGCACAGCGAGTGGGAAGCACCCAAATATTCACTGAGTAAAAATGGAAAGAAAACGGCCTTCTTTCATTTCATGGGTATTTATTAATTGCATTTTCAAGATGGAATCATTTTAAAAAGTTATCTGAAAATTCCTAATAAATAATTTACCTCTAATTTACAGGCTTCTTTTTGATTATACAAATAAACCAAGTCCTTTCAAAACAAGTTCTGGCCAATCCCAGGTGGATTTTTAGAGCAAGACCATTCTGGAGAGTTCTGTGGCCCCGACACCCTTGTCAGCAGGGGCATGGGGGTCAGTAGTCCACATTCCGCATGGCGGCCACCGTGGTGGTGAGGCGACGGGGCAGGCCTTTGCTGACCTGTCTGTAGTCCTCGGGCTTGGCCTTCAAGAGCATCACAATGTTCTGGAGGGTGCGGGACGGCTGCAGGCCCAGGGCATCCATCACGTTGATCAGGTAGTCTGTGGGGTGGGAGCAGACGGACACAGACCGACAGACTCAGCACCAAGCGGACGAGCCCCAAGAGCCTCCCTGTAGACGCCCCCTCAATCCCCCCAATGCTGGCTGCCAGCTCTGCTCTCAGCCCGCGGGCCTTCACTCTGAGGGTGTTTTACAGGATGGTCATATATGACTGTGAGCTCGGCCCAGGCCCAGGTCTAGGAATTCTAAACGAATGAAGGGGTTGCCAACATCTCCACCACACACTCATCTCTGCAGCCCGATCAGCCGACCTCAGCTGAAGGTCTACACCGAGAACTCCCAGGTTTCCAGCCCTGCTCCCCAGTGGCCCCCACTGACCACATGGAAAACCCAAGGGGTCAGGAGACAGCGGGTTTATCTAAGCAGCTCCCAAAGACTCCCCAGCAGAGCCCCTACGGGGGTAGGCAGATGGTGCTGGGGGCAATCCTGGGTGTAATGTGGTTCCCACAGCTTCCAGATATGACCCCTTGGGGTACAAGTGAGGGCAGATTCCTGAGCCCACCCCCAGGCCCAGTCAACGAGAGTCTCCAAGAGAGGGGTGTGACGGGCCTGTCCTTCTGAAAAGCACCACCCCCCGTCCTAACTGGCAGGCGGGCTCAGGAGAGAGTGGAGGAGAAAACAGGGTTTCCAAGGTTGGGGTGACCTCAGTGACTCCTCTGACCTCTCGTGTCTCCGCTGCCACCTGTGGAGGCAGTCAGTACCCTCAGCAGCATCGCTCAGGGGGTGAAGAGGGACGAGGACTGTGAACACGCCCCACGTGATGCAGCTGGCCAATGGCTGGGCGGTCTTTCCCTTTGTCCTTCCTGGGCAGCGCGGCCAGCCCTCTCCGGCTCCTCCCCCTCTTCCTGTTCCCAGGGGCTGGGAGACACATCACCCAGCAAGTTCCTGCCTACTTTCTGATCACCGCCCACGTCAGTCTCTTCTCCCCGACTAGGCCGGAGCTCCAGCGGGGCTCTATCTCCCCTGTGTTTTCTTTCTGAGACTCGGCTCAGGGCACAGCCCGTAGTCGGTGCCTGCTCTGTCCTGGATGCCTGACCCCACGTCCCCCTCAGACCAAGCCACTTCCCAGGAAGGGCGCCACCAACCGGTCAGGCACCTGGCTCTGGCCCATGTGGGCTCCCCTCGACTGCAGGGCAGCACCTGCAAAGTGGCAGCCCATGATCTACCACAACAACTTCTGTCCAGACAGCAAGAGTGCTTTTGTTTCAATGTTTAACTTTGCGTCTTTAAGGTGTCCATGTGCTGCCACAGACCTCACCACTCCCTATTGTCTTACCACCAGGCAGCTTCCTGGGCCCTCAGCCCACGCTCACTCCCTCCTGGTGGAAGCTCAGGGAGCACAGGAACTGTCCAGACCATTCTGGTTCTACCCCATCCTAGCACGATGGCTGCTATGCAACAGTCATTGCTGAGCGAGTGAACAGGTGGATCTGGATGGGAGCTGAGCAGTGGAGGAAGACGACATGTGGACAAATGAACTCTAGGGGCCGCCCCCAAATCTCACTCGCTGGTTCTGCTGGTTTTCCTCTCAGTGCTCCCGCCTGTACTAACAGGGACCACTGAGGAACACGGGGACCTCTTCATCTCTCCTTGGAACACGGGCCCTGTGAGATGACGAGAGCTGGCCACTGCTCTGTAACTGCTGAGAGCTGACCATGAATGAGCATAGCGAGGGGAGCCAGGCAGCTGGGCTCGAGGCCTGGTTCCGTCGCTCACTGCCCCATGACCTGGAGGAAAGCATCTCACTTCTATTTCTGCTTCTGCAAAACTGGAGGCTGGCTTGGCCCTGTGCTCACTTGGGTCAAAGCCCTGGCTGGGTCCCCAGGCTGCTACTCTTCAAGGCTCCCATCACCCGCTCCCTTGACCACTCCAAGAGCTGCCTCCACCGAAAGAGCCAGCAAGTCACTGGAATGATACCAAGAAGGTGGGGAGACCTGCTCCGACCGCCTGCCTGCAGCACCCCAACCTCAGAGCACCTCCCACCGGGTGGCAACACCTCCAGGATGTGCGCCAGCGGGAGGAGATGGGCACACGCCCCTTGACCTGGGAATCAGGCAGATACTCGGGTGGAGACAGCGGGGTGACCCTGGTGGGGTGGCCTTGTGACGCAAGTGCTCTGTGCCCCTGTTTCCTTATCAGAGCGCTGAAGGCAGGAGCACCGACCTCACAGGGGAGTTTTGAAGATTGCATAAGACAATGGGCGCGAGAGCTTGGCTCAGGACCTGCATGCCGGCCTGTAGTGAGCACTTAATCAACGTCGGTTTGGATGGTGATTATACGGATGAGAAGAAGGCAGGGCAGGGCAGGGCAGCATCACGCCAGTCTGCCTCACCCATCCCACCCTGTCTCGCCAAGGTGCCCCGGAACGGCTCTCAGCCCTGGCAGCTATGAGAATCCCCGGGGACATCTGGCAAACTACTGGTGCCCAGACTTCCACCCAGACTTGTCACGTCAGAACCTCTGGGGGCGGGGACTGGAGAATCCACATTTTTAACAAAGCTTCCTAGACCAACCCCGAGCTGAAGCGAGAGGAGACCTGGGACAACCTTCCTGGAGAGCTGGCCCTCCCTCGTCCGCCGCAGGGACCCACCGATGTCAGTGGCCAGCTGCTTGGTGGAGTGTGGGGTGAGCTCGGGGATCTGCAGGATGGCGTCACAGTAGGTCTGCATCGTGGCTCTGGCGATGGAGCCCAGCCAGTTGTCGGCCATGTTGTCCAGCTCAGGCAGCTCATCCCCTGGAGAGGGAAAGACGGTCGTCACCAAAGAAATAGAGCCTGATCAGGAAAAACTGCCCACTGACAGCTTGCACAGGTTTCCTTGGTAGCTCAGATGGTAAAGAATCCACAGGCAATGCAGAAGATCCAGGTTTGATCCCAGGGTCGGGAAGATCCCCTGGAGAAGGAAATGGTAACCCACTCTAGTATCCCTGCCTGGAGAATCCCATGGACAGAGGAGCCTGATGGGTGGCAGTCCACGGGGTTGCAAAGAGTCAGACACGACTGAGTGACTAACATGCTCACTTTCACTTTCACCAGCTTGTACAGGGCTGTTCTGGGTGACCAGGGCCATGATCGGTGCCACATGTATACACAAAGCTACGGTCTCGGTGGGCAACACAGGAAACAGAAGACACTTACATCTTAGGTCAACTGGTATTGACTTAGTCTAATGAGGATTCAGAAGAGAGAGCAGTCAGGTGAGGAGGGACAAACTTAGTGGTCTCAAAGTCTGGGGGCCGACGCAGCCACACAGGCCAGGAGGAGTTCTGCGCCTGCCCATCAGGTGGCCCGCCCAGAGCCTAGACCAGGAGACCAGGAGCTGACCCTCCTGTCTGTAACCCAGGTCAGAGGGAGTGGGGGAGCCTCCTAGGGCCCAGCACTCACCCCGGGGCAGCACGTGCCTCCTCTGCCCAGAATCATGACTCCACGGCAGCTCCAGCTGCCTCCAAAGATCTCCCAATTCCCTGTGGCCAAAACAGGTACCTCCACCAGGGAAGAAGACCATGACACGGGGAGCCTGCAACCTGCTTGCAGGTGTCTGCTCTAGCCCACTGGGCGGGTGACCCTTGGACACATCACTTCACAGTTCCTCAAGTTCAATTTCCTCACGGGAACGATTTTTAAATCTCCCTCCTACTTATCATGTAGCTAAGCCTCTAGCCCATCAGGCTCCTCTGTCCGTGGAATTCTCCAGGCCAGAATACAGGAGTGGATAGCCATTCCTTTCTTCAGGGGATCTTCCCGCCCCAGGGATTGAACCCAGGTCGCCTGCATTTACCGTCTGAGCCACCAGGAAAGCCCGTATCTAAGCCAAAAAGTTCCTGTTGGCTGTTTAACCATCTGCTTCATAAAACTTGCACTGTCAAAATGCTGGGAAAGAATATGAAAAAGAATTTACATACACGTGCAACTGAATTAGTTTGCTGTGCGTGAGACACTAACACAACACTGTAAATCAACTGTACTTCAATAAAATCTTTACAAAAGAAAAAACAGGAGGACTGGAATGCTAGCTCATTGGGTAATTCTTCCCAATTTTTTGTATGCTTGAAAAGTTTCATAACAACATATTGAATGAAAGATTAAAAACAAAAAATTTCCCAGGTCGGCTTCTTTTTTTGTTATGGTTTCAACCATTATTACAATGTTATTTTATAGCTGGAAGGTTTTTTTTTTTCCTTCTTAACAATGTCCAACCCAGAGCCTAGCACATGGTAAACAATTAATAAACATTTAAGTGAGTGAATGCAAACCACCACATACTCACTAAATCTCTATATATGTATCTGCTGCTGCTGCTGCTGCTAAATCGCTTCACTCATGTCCGACTCTGTGCGACCCCACAGATGGCAGCCCACCAGGCTCCCCCATCCCTGGGATTCTCCAGGCAAGAACACTGGAGTGGGTTGCCATTTCCTTCTCCAGTGCATGAAAGTGAAAAGTGAAAGGGAAGTCGCTCAGTCGTGTCCGACTCTTCGCGACCCCATGGACTGCAGCCCACCAGGCTCCTCCGTCCATGGGATTTTCCAGGCAAGAGGACTGGGGTGGGGTGCCATTGCTTTCCCCATATGCATCTGCAGTGAAACAATAAGCTATTATGCTCTTCCTGATGTAAGGCAACAGACAATAAATACAGCACGACATCCTCTTGCCAAGGAATGTGAACCTGAATTTAATCCTTATCAGTAAAAGACACAAAATGAAGTATTTCTAAATGAAATAGCATGATGCCTGGGGTTTGATTTAAATAATCTAGCAAAAAATGTAAGCAGAATACATGAAACAAGAAGAAGCCATTCCTAAACCCCTGTGATAAGTGTCTGGGGTTTCACTGTACTAGTCTCATGACTTGGGTGTGTGTGTGGAAAGTTCCATGAAAAATAGTTAAAAAAAATTTTTTTAAGGCTCTCCTTTTTTGTTTTATATTGGGAGCATTTTAAAACAAAACACTTGTTTATCTTTGGTGGTGCTTTGTCTCTGCTGCTGCACGAGCTTTCTCCATTTGCAGGTGGCAGGGTCTACTCCCAAGCGGCGACCCTAGGACTTCTCACTGTTGAGGAGCGCAGGCTCCAGGGCACACAGGCTTCAGCAGCTGTGGCACATGGGCTCAACTGCCCTGGGGCATGTGGGATCTTCCTGGACCAGGAGTCAAACCAGCATCCTTTGCATTGCAAGGCAGATTCTTAACCACCAGACCACCAGGGAAGTCCCTAAAAGTTTTCTTTAAACTTAAAAAGCATATGAGTGGACTGGACCACCAGAGCAGTGCCCATAGACTCTGCCTGCCTGGTACAGGGGACACAGTTCGATCCCTGATCTGGAAAGATTCCACATGCCACAGGGCAACTAAGCCTGTGCGCGCTCTAGAGCCTGCTGCGCTCTGCAAGAAGCCCCCTCAATGAGAAGCTGGAGCATGGCAGCTAGAGAGTAGCCCCTGCTCACTGCAACTAGAGAAAGCCCGCACGCAGCAATAAAGATGCTGCGCAGCCAGAAATAATAAAATTTTTTTAATTAAAAGATCCCTGATCTGGAAAGATTCCACATGCCACAGGGCAACTAAGCCTGTGCGCGCTCTAGAGCCTGCTGCGCTCTGCAAGAAGCCCCCTCAATGAGAAGCTGGAGCATGGCAGCTAGAGAGTAGCCCCTGCTCACTGCAACTAGAGAAAGCCCGCACGCAGCAATAAAGATGCTGCGCAGCCAGAAATAATAAAATTTTTTTAATTAAAAAATAAAAGGGGACGGCAACAAGAGATCTTCCTCTTAAAAAAAAAAAAAAAGTGTATTAGCCATTAGCATTAGATGAAAATAAAAATCACTTAGAGCCCTTGGATCAAGATGGTGACACATAAAGACCCTGAACTCACCTCTTCCCCCCCGGAAAGGCAGAGACACAGCCTCACCAAAACCCCCACACAGCAGGGAGGGATCTCCCGGGCAGAGCCCCTCCCGGGCAGAGCCCCTCCTGGAGGAGTGAAGGGTCTGTCTGTGCCCCACATCCGGCGCCCCAACCCTGGGACCTGCACCAGTCAGACGAGGTCCCCAAAACATCCAGCTCTGAAACCAGTGGGACCCGGGGGTGCTGTGGGGATCTGAGATACTCCTGTTGAGGAGCTTGAACACAGAGACTCCTCCTGGGAACCACAGCAAAGGCAGCAGTTTGAGAGGTGACTGGATTACACGCAAAAGAAATTCAGTTGCTAGTCTTAAAGCTTCAGCCAGAGGCACAGGGAATATCCCAGGGTTATCCTGGGGCAGGAGAGGTGCTGGAAAACGCCATTCTGCACTCTCCGCCTCCCTCAGGGCACAGAGAGGCATGCAGAGACACTGCCTCCTGAAAGCTGAGGGTGTGGGCCCCCCCACCCCCGCGCTCTCCTTCTGCACCACTAAAAGCAGGTGTGCCCTGCCCCCCATGCTCCTTTCCAACCCTGGGACCACCTCGCCTGACTCTGATGACCAGAGGGGCTGATGCTCCTGGGCCCTGCGGGACCACAGCAATCAGAAAGTCATTTTAACTTTTTTTTTTTTACTGTTTCAGTATAATTTTATTAGCAGTTACTACATCCAAATTCACATTTATAGGATCCAAAGGACTGTCTTAGAAAAGTATATGTAATTAGAGTTTAACAGTAAGATAGAACATATTCTCATTATAGCACAGCCCTTAAAGAGTCAAGGATAACAAGGAGAATTAAGTATATTTCTTGATAGACACAGAAATGAAGTCTGTATGCATAGTGTCACTTAAAAACAAAGTTCCATGGAAGTATATAGTAAGTCTATGGATGTTAATTTCAGTGGCAAATATCACTGACTTCCAAACAATTGACACCAAAGGGATGTCCAATCAAACACAAGCACGGTGGCTTTCTTTCAGTGTAGACCAATGATAACTCTATAAAGAGACCTTGAATCCTTAAGCCTTGTAAAATGCTTTTATGTTGTGACACCAATACAAAACACATCAACTCTAAGGCGTAGACTCTGACGCATTATGACAAAAACCTTTTTTCTATCAGAAAACACAGTTTTTTCCTCAGAAAATGCTAACATTTTTCTATCAGAAAATGCTGTGGTATTCTGGACAAGATACCACACCCAGGACAGCACACAGGAGACTGTAACACAACCAGTCTGCATGTGAAAAAGGCCCATTTAGTTGTCCTGAAGCTTCAACCTGCGGGACTGGCCTCAGGTTTGCCACACACCTATGGGCTACAGAGGTGTCCTCTGGGAAAGCAGGCAGGGAGACATCACTCTTGCCCTTCCCCTTGGCTTCACCCCTGCTCACTGGTGCCTCCCAGCAAGGAGCTTCCACACTCCTCTGAAGTCCCCATTCTTGCAGCTGTCACCCACGAGACATCTCCAGACCAGATCTTCCAGTCTGGAGGGCAGCAGGGTCCATGACTGCAGCCCCTGCATACTTTAAAAGCTGTTACCTGCAGATCTGGCTTCCAATTAGCCTGAATCTGGGGGCTCAATGTAACCATCCCCTTAGGAACAGACAGGTCTTGGCACATCCTAGGACCCATCAAGAAAAAAACCGGGCTTCCTAGACAACCACAAAGGTCTTACAACCGAGAGCTAGGGCGAAGCTGAATGATAAGGTTCATTTCCTACACAAAGCCATTCCTCCAAGCCTGGGAGAAGGGGCTCTTTCGCTTGTCACACAGAGGTCAACACAGAGAGTCAAGCAAAATGCAGAAACAGAGGAATAGTTTCCAAATGAAAGAAAGAGACGGAACCTGAGCAAAATGCCTTAATGAAACAGACATAAGTCATCTACCTGAAAAAGAGTTCAAACTCATGGTCATAAAGACGGTCACCCAGCTTGGGCAAAGAATGGATGAACAGTGAAAATATCAACAAAAAGAGAGAAAATCTAAGAAAATACCAAACGGAAATAATAGAGCTCAAGAACATGAACTGAAAAATACATTAGTGGGATTCAACAGCAGACTGGATGACCCAGGAGAGCAAATCACTGACCTGGAAGACGGAGCAGAGGAACGCATGCAAACAGATCAGCAAAGAGAAAGAAGAATTTTAAAAAGTGAGGATAACTTAAGAGACTTACTGGACAACATTGAGCAGAATAACGTTTGCATTATAGCGGTCCCAGAAGAAGAGAGAAACGAGCAGAAAATTTATTTGAAGGATTAATGGCTGAAAACTTCCCTAACCTGAGGAAGGAAACAGAAACCAAGATCCAGAACAGAGTTCCAAATAAGACGAACCCGAAGAGAACCACACCAAAAGACTTTGTAAGTGAGATGTCAAAAGTTAAAGAGAATCTTAAACGCAATGGGGGGAAAAAACACAAAATCTTGCTATATGCAAGGAAACCCCATAAGATTATCAGCTAATTTTTTTAAATTAACCTATCACTCAGGTTATCAATCAGAACTGAAAGAGAGATAGTTTTCAAGACAAGTAACAGTTAAACCAGCCTTGTAATAAATATTAAAGGGTCTTCTTTAAGCTGAAAAGAAAAGGCACTAACTAATAACAAGAAAACATGAAAATAAAAATCTCTCTAGTAAAAGGTGAATATATAGTTAAGGTAGTAGATGCTAGTATGAAAGCTAGTATGAAAAGTTTAAACACAAAAGAGGTAAAATTTAACTAAAAAAATTAGTTAAGGGATACTCAAAAAGATATATGACATAAAAATTTAATATGATGGGGGAGGTAAAAATGTAGAGTTTTAAAAAAAGCATTCAAGTTTAAGTTTCTACCAATTTAAAACATACTGAAGTATGTGTGTATGTGTGTATATATATATATATACACACACACACACACACACACAATTATATGTGAACCTCAAGGCAACCACAAAGCGAAAACCTACAGTAGATACACAAAAGATAATCAGAAAGGAATCAAAACATAATGCTAAAGAAATTCATCAAACCACAATGGAAGAGAGTTTGGTTCATATTCTGCCAGATCTATATTCAATACTTTTACATGCAAACATGCATGCAGAAATAAAGGTGAGGTATTTTCAAAACAGAAATAATACTGTATGAATTATTTTGTATCTGCTATTTTGTCTTAATAATAACATACCTTTTCTGTCTTAATATATAAAATCCATATTTTTGAAGACCTTATCTCTAGGTACAAACAGTTCTACCTCTCATAAAGAAAATCAAAAAGAATTTAACATTATGGATCCATCACAATATACTTATCTACTCCGTTAGTAATAGACATCTGGGTTTTCTAATTTTGTGCAACGAACTGCCTAATAAGCACCTCTGTGGCCACATAAACACAGATTCCTCTAGGATGGGCATGCAGAAGAAGAGCTCTTGGATCAAAAAGGATGGGTGTCCTTTAGCTGTTGATGGAAATCACCCTCCAGACAACCTTTATCAATTTATACTCCGAGGGTCTAATCTTTGGTTTTCTTCTTATACGAGTCATGAGATACAACATACATGTGGTAGAACATAGAAAAAAAATTACATGTCTTACAGAACAACCATAAAGCCAATGCCAGTGCAACCATTTCTATGCTCAAGACAAAGGCCACTGCCAGGACCTGAAATATCCCCCATGCCTCTCCAGTCACACGTAGCAGGATCCCAGTACCATGCTCTGCATCCCCCAGCAAGCCTTCGAGCTGTGGCTGTTCACATTCTGCCTTACCTCTTTTGCTCGATAATATGTTTGTGAGAATCATCCATGTCATTATGTCTTGCTGTAGCTTGTTCACCTTTTAATACTGCAAACTATTCCATCCCACGACTGCACCATACTGTAGGTGTCCACTGACTGTCGATGGATATTCGGTTTGTGGCTTCCGGTCTGTGGCTATTACCAAGTCACCACAAATGTCCTTACAGATATGTATGGGGGCACCTGTTGAAGAGGTTCTAGGATATACATCTGGGAGTAAACCTGATAGGCTGAGGGTATGCACACAGTCACTCTTATTAGAAAATGCCACACTGTCTTCAAAGTGGACACACCAACTGATAGTGGTGGTGAGTGTTCTCCAGTCTTTTTTTTTCTGGCCTCACCACAGAGCTTAACAGACCTTAGTTCCCCGACCAGGGATCGAACCAATATCCTCAGCAGTGAAAGTGCAGAGTCCTAACCACTGGATAGCCAGGCAAGTCCCCTAGTCTTTTCTTCTTGCATTTATATACATAGAAGTCTTTTTTTTTTAATGGACTCATACTGTATACTGCATTAAATATTTGTGTAATCTCAAAAATGACAGAATGACCTCTGTTCATTGCCAAGCAAACCATTCAGTATCACAGTAATCCAAGTCTATGCCCCAACCACTAATGCAGAAGAAGCTGAAGTTGAATGGTTTTATGCTAACCCTATAAAACATTCTAGAACACCAAAAAAAAAAAATGTCCTTTTCATCACAGGGGACTGGAATGTAAAAGAAGGAAGTCAAGAGATAACTGGAGTAACAGCCAAGTTTGGCCTTGGAGTACAAAATGAAGAAGGGCAAAGGCTAACAGAGTTTTGCCAAGAGAACAAACCAGTCATAGCAAACATCCTTTTTCAACAACACAAGAGACGACTCTACACGTGGACATCACCAGATGGTCAATACTGAAATCAGATGGATTATATTCTTTGCAGTTGAAGACTGAGGAGCTCTATACAGTCAGCAAAAACAAGACTGGAAGCTGACTGTGGCTCAGATCACGAACTCCTTATTGCCAAATTCAGACTTAAATTGAAGAAAGGAGGGAAAACCACTAGGCCATTCAGGTATGACCAAAATCAAATCCCTTATGATTATACAGTGGAAGTGACAAATAGATTCAAGGGATCTGACAGAGTGCCTGAGGAACTACGTACAGAGGTTCATGACCTTATATAGGAGGCAGTGATCAATAACATCCCCAGGAAAAAGAAATGCAAAAATGCAAAATGGCTGTCTGAGGAGGCCTTACAAATAGCTGAGAAAAGGAGAGAAGTGAAAGGCAAAGTAGAAAAGGAAAGATATACCCATCTGAATGCAGAGTTCCAAAGAATAGCAAGGAGAGATAAGAAAGCCTTCCTCAGTGATCAGTGCAAAGAAATAGAGGAAGACAACAGAATGGGAAAGACGAGAGATCTCAAGAACATTAGAGATACCAAGGGAACTTTTCATGCAAAGATGGGCACAATAAATGACAAAGCGTAGGGACCTAACAGAGGCAAAAGATATTAAGAAGAGGTGGCAAGAATACACAGAAGAACTGTACAAAAAAGATCTTCGTGACTCAGATAACCATGATGGTGTGATCACTCACCTAGAGCCAGACATCCTGGAATGCACAGTTAAGTGGGCCTTAGGAAGCATCACTATAAACAAAGCTAGTGGAGGAGACAGGATTCCAGCTGAGCTATATCAAATCGATGACACTGTGACGTTCTGCACTCAATATGCCAGCAAACTTGGAAAACTCAGAAAGGCAATGTCAAAGACTATTCAAACTACCGCACAATTGCACTCATCTCACACACTAGCAAAGTTATGCTGAAAATTTTCCCAGTGAGGCTTCAGCAGTACGTGAACTGAGAACTTCCAGATGTTTAAGCTGGATTTAGAAAAGGCAGAGGAACCAGAGACCAAATTGCCAACATCCGTTGGATCACTGAAAAAGCAAGAGAGCTCCAGAAAAACACCTACTTCTGCTTTACTGACTATGCCAAAGCCTTTGTGAGGATCACAACAAACTATGGAAAGCTTCAGTAGTACGTGAACTGAGAACTTCCAGATGTTTAAGCTGGATTTAGAAAAGGCAGAGGAACCAGAGACCAAATTGCCAACATCCGCTGGATCACTGAAAAAGCAAGAGAGCTCCAGAAAAACACCTACTTCTGCTTTACTGACTATGCCAAAGCCTTTGTGAGGATCACAACAAACTATGGAAAATTCTTGGAGAGATGGCAGTACCAGACCACCTTACCTGCCTCCTGAGACATCTGTATGCAGGTCAAGAAGCAACAGTTAGAACTGGACATGGACCAACAGACTAGTTCCAAATCAGGAAAGGAGTACGTCAAGGCTGTATACTGTCACCCTGTTTATTTAACTTATATGCAGAGTACATCATGCGAAATGCCAGACTGGATGAAGCACAAGCTGGAATCAAGATTGCTGGGAGAAATGTCAATAATCTCAGATACACAGATGACACCATCCTTATGGCAGAAAGAGAAGAGGAACTGAAGAGCCTCTTGATGACAGTGAAAGAGGAGAGTGAACAAGCTGGCTTAAAGCTCAACATTCAAAAAACTAAGATCATGGCATCTGGTCCCATGACTTCATGGCAAATAAATGGGGAAACAATGGAAACAGTGACAGATTATTTTGGGGGGGCGCCAAAATCACTGCAGATGGTGACTGCAGCCATGAAATTAAAAGACACTTGCTCCTTGGAAGAAAAGCTATGACCAACCTAGACAGCATATTAAAAAGCAGAGACACTACTTTGCCGACAAAGGTCCATATGNAGGGAGGGAGAGAGAAAGACGGGAAGGGAACCTGTTAGGTCTCAAAAGAGATATAAAAGACATACTCACCAATGTGCAGAGCTAGTCTGGATCCTGATTCAAATCATGACATTTATAAGACAATCAGGAATTCGAACGTTAATTGATGACATTAAGGAATTATTTTTAATTTTCTTTTTAGGGGTTATTTTGAGAGTTCTATTTATTTATTTTTGGCTACGCTGGGTCCTTGTTCCTTTGCTTTCTCCGGCTGCGGCAAGCAGGGGCTACTCTGTGTTGTGGAGGGCAGGCTTCCCACTGAGGTGGTTTTTCTTGGTGCGGGGCACAGGGTCCAGAGTGTGGGCTCAGCAGTTGTGGCGCACAGGCCTTCATCGCGCTATGGCAGGTGGGATCTTCCCAGACCAGGGATCGAACCCGTGTCCCCTGCACTGGCAGGTGGATTCTTATCCACTGTGCTACCAGGGAAGCCCCTGGAGCTCCTATTTTAGATAAGGGGGTATATATGACACAGGACAGCCAAGAGTTGATCAGTGTCAAAGCAGGGTGATGAGACGCACAGTTTATTACACTCTTCCCTCTACTCTTGCATACATGTAGGAAATTTTCCCATAATAAAAAGTTTTTAAAAACAGACTATCACATTGATTGTGAGGAGCCAGAGAAGGGATCTGAATGCGCAGAGACAAAATCAGAATGATGCTTCACGAAGACTGATGCAGCAATTCTCAGAAGGACTGTGGGTGGAGAGGCTCAAGAAACAATTCAGGGACGACGAGAACCCAAACCAGGGCAGTGGCCATGGAAACAGATGGAGACGGATCTAGAGAGAAGCAACCATGCAACCTGGTGGTAGAGTCTGGGCAAAGAGGGGCTCAGCGAGGGAGCAGATGTGGTGAAGGCCAGGGCGGGCAGAGAGGGGGCGGCCAGGAGCCAGGGCTGAGTCGTGGGGAAAGGGCACAGCATCTAAAGGACAAGCACCATGGGCTGCAGGCCCTGGGAGGGCTTCACAGAGGAGGGGGGTGGCTAAGATGAGGGTGGAGGGGAAGAAAAGCCAGAGTGGAAAAGTACTCGGGGGTAAGGGCGAGACGGGGTGAACTGATGTGGGAGGGCCTGAAACAGTGGGCAGAGGGGGTGGACCTCAAGAGGTCAACAAGGAAATGGTGCAGATTATTTTTCAACTCAAAATTTCCTTCAAAGGGGTTTTTCTAACCTATCTGTCACCAGGTAACGTAAGTAAACTTCAACAGCCTATCCTGAAAGGGAATATGGTGTTGGTTTATATTCTTGTAATGGGCAAGGGCAACACAGTTTACCAGCAAACATCAAAAACAAACATTTAATGAGCAGGGTTTAATTTTGAAATCCTTAAGGCCAGAAGTGTTTGCCTTTGTATTGTGTGCTTTCACACGGGCGCACTGGGAGAATTCCCCCTAATCTCCAGAGCTGCCCGCATCCATTCCCAGTGCCCGAGCCCTTGCAGTGAGGCCTGAATGAGAAGGTGAGATCAAGCAACCGAGGACAGGGCAGAACAGTGAGCGTGGAACGCAGAAGTAGAGGGGAAAGGACGGTGGAGGCACCAAGCCCAGCTCAATGGCGAAGAAGATGAAATAACTGGCAGAACTGAGGTTTCAGAACAGGAGGCTGAGATTTTCAACCTCTGACAAAATAAATATGATAAAAACAACCAAACCTGGGAGGCTGGGGAAGGGAGATGAGAGACGGAAGGAATGCTAATCCCATCGGCTTTCAGGGCAGGTGAATCAATGCTGCTGCTGCTGCTGCTGCTAAGTCACTTCAGTCGTGTCCCAACTCTGTGCGACCCCATAGATGGAAGCCCACCGGGCTCCCCCGTCTCTGGGATTCTCCAGGCAAGAACACTGGAGCGGGCTGCCATTTCCTCCTCCAATGCATGAAAGTGAAAAGTGAAAGTGAAGTTGCTCAGTCGTGTGCGACTCCTAGCGACCCCATGGACTGCAGCCCACCAGGCTCCTCCACTCATGGGATTTTCCAGGCAAGAGGACTGGGGTGGGGGGCAATTGCCTTCCCCAGAATCAATGCTAGTATCCATCGAAAACGGAAACAGGACTAACAAAAACAATGACTCCATCTGTCAGGAATTTTTATAATCTTTCTTTCTTGATCTTGCGGAGATCTTCTGGGAACTGATACCTTTCATGGTGAAGAAACTATTATCTCAAGTTCAACCATTCCTTTGGTTCGTTTTCTAAAGTCAAATAAAATCTATGTTGCACACATTTGATTTTTTAAAAAAATCAGCATGAGTAGTACAATTCTATTTCTTCCTGTGGACCATCTATCTACCAATGCCCACCCAGCCCTCAGCATGTGAATGGACAGGAAGATATGTCTGGCTTGATGATTTCTGGATGGAGGTACCTTGAAGGGGCTTACTGCTTTTATTCCTTGCACTTTCCTGTATTGTTTGAATTTCTGAAAAATGAGTAATTTTTATGTTTAAAAACTATCATTACTCTTAAAAACTGATAATCACAGAAAAAAAGAAAACCACTACTTATTCAGCAACTACTCTGGGATGGGATTGTGCTAGATTCTATCATATACGAAAAACTTCACTTAATCTTCACATGTTCATATGAGGAGCATCACTGTATCTCCATTTTAAGGATAAGGAGATGCTCTAACAGCCTCAGCCACGTGACCCAGCAAGACCACATATGGCTGTCTGGGTATAGCTACGGTGACATCGCTTCTGCTAGGATGTATAGCCACCACACCACCAACCCGACATGCAACCCCGCCCCACTCATGGTTGCAATGTAAGAGCTGGTTAGAGAAGATCTCATGGCATTTTGGACAAGACTTGACGAAATCATACAGTGACTGAATGAGTGGCCCTCAGCTCCCGATCTAGTATATTTTCCAGGGGACGGCAGAAAGCAAAGGATCTATTGGTGAGAAAAAGCCCATAAATGGGTCCTTCCCCCAAAATTATCTTTCTCTCTTTCTTTCATTCATTATTTATTTTGGCTGTGCCAGGTCTGAGGTGCAGCATGTGGGATCTAATTCCCTCACCAGGGATCAAACCCGGGCCCCTTGCAAAGGGAGTGAGGCGTCTTAGCCATCAGGGAAGTCCCCTCAAGAATTATCTTTTAAAAAATCCTAATTTCCAAAAAGAGAACAAAGAAGAATGATAAAAAGCCAAATCCAAATAGACTTGAGAAGTCCGTAAGAAAAATTAATCAGGGGACTGTCTCAGAAATCTGAAAGGAAACCTGAGATCTGGACCCAGAGAAAGTCAAGAGCCAGTAGAGAAAATAGAGGACTGGGGGGCAATTCCTTGAAAAGCAATAAGGACAAGCAGAGAAGAGAAAAGGGAGCAAGGCATTCCAAGAATAACCAAACAGCAAGAGTATCAAAGATAGAAAAGAGCATAACCCTTCAAACTCCCCTCAAAAACACCAGACCACACCCGGTAAGGCACTCTCCTGGGTCAAGTTCCAGAACCAAGTCTCCATGGATGGCATCACCGACTCAATGGACATGAGTTTGAGCAAGCTCCGGGAGTTGGTGATGGACAGGAAAGTCTGGCATGCTGCAGTCCATGGGGTTGCAAAGAGTTGGACACAACTGAGAGACTGAACTGAACTGAACGAGTTAACGGTTGTATAGCATTTAGTTATATGGATATACCAAAAAATTTCTAATCAAAATTTCTTCAGTTTCACATTTATTTTTCTTTCTGATTCTTTGCTTTTATAAACAATGCTGGGACACACATTCATAGCATTATATTCGTGATTATTTTATTAGCACACTTATATAGCAGAATTCCTGATCTAAAAGGTATACACATTTCTAAGGTCTTTGACCTTATGTCAAATAGTCCTTCAGGAATTCAAACTGTACAGTTTAAACTGTTTTCCTCCACCTTGCCAAATATTAAATAAACACTTAAAATATATGGATATAAATGCAGTCAATTAGATAAGTTATAAAAAATGAACTACATTACTTTCATTTGAAGCTCTTTGAGAATTACTGAGGTTAAACATTTCTTTCTATGTTTTAGCTTATTTGAATGCCTTCAGGTTCTTTACTTATTTTTCTGTGGGTGTTCACTTTTTTCTTACTGATTCATAAGAACTTTTATAAAATGAGGATATTAACCATCACCTATCATATATGTTGCTATATTTTCCAGCTTACCATTTGTATTTTTTACAGTTTCTTTCATTTCAAAGTCTTCTCTTCCTTATCCCTAAGATTAATACTCACTCATAGATTAGCTTAGCAGGTTTCACATTTTAAATCTGAATTTTAAACAGAATTATTCTTTTTTTCAAAATATATGAGTATCAGGGACTTCCCTGGCAGTCCAATGGTTAAGACGCCACGCTTCCACTGCCAGGAGCCTGGTCAGAGAACTAAGATCTCACATGTCAGGTGGCACAGACAAAAAATTATATGAGTATCATCAGTATTTAGAATCCTATGAAACTTTTAGATTTTATTTGTATTACTTTTACAGTTTGTAGAAATTTGACAACAACCCTAATTCTCTGTGGGACAAAAAGCTTGATGCATTGATTCAGTCAAATGCACTGATTATTCGGAACAATTTCTCTTTTCTCATTAATCTGTGAAAGCCTAAATGAGAGGTACGAGGTTTCCTCAGTACTCATGTGGATTTGCCATTACATGTCTACCAGCTTCTTCTTTATATACATTGGTGCTGCACCACTGGACGCACTAGGGTACCTGGCTACTACTGGCTCACTGTGGAGTCCACCTGTTACCCACATAAAGAATCATTTAGTCCTAGTTCTTATCTTCTGATTTGATTCAACTTCTTCTAACAGTGATGCAGTCATCTTTTTTTTTAATCTGTATTTACAGGAGATCCCTTTTAACAACCTTAATTTATAATCTTTCAATGTGATTTTATTTTCAGTGTGGTGCCTTTTCTTGAGCTGCTGAATAGAGTCCACCTGTTACCCACATAAAGAATCATTTAGTCCTAGTTCTTATCTTCTGATTTGATTCAACTTCTTCTAACAGTGATGCAGTCATCTTTTTTTTTAATCTGTATTTACAGGAGATCCCTTTTAACAACCTTAATTTATAATCTTTCAATGTGATTTTATTTTCAGTGTGGTGCCTTTTCTTGAGCTGCTGAATCCTTTATACACCAAGTGATTCTTTTTTTCTGTCTGTTTGGCCTTAAAGAGGGAGGCCTATCGTGCCCAGTTTAGAGATAAGGTGATTTTTGATCAGAGAGTGCGTGGCCCCTGTTCAAATCTGTCACGCCAAGATAATGAGGAAAAGGAAACGTGCTCACGTGCTGTATTTTTACCTTCTAAGTTTATAGACCCAGGAGCCTTGGGGGGTTGGGAGCTTGCTGCAGTCAGAGGCAATTGGACAGGAAATGCAAACCTCTGTGCTGCAGAGTTTATTTTTGTTCTGACAAGAACTGTTCTTACAAGGGTCCACTTTACTCCACACGTGGCTCACAGAGAGGGGGAGCAGAGAGAGTGCATCTAGCGAGCCCCTTGCCCCGGGAGCTCCCTTCTGTCATCGGTGGCCCACCTGCCACCACCTTCCCACACTTTCCCACTGAGGGCACTGTGGGGGTTCACCCAGGGACACCCTGCACAGTGAGCCTTCCCTTACCACTCCGTCCTGCAGAAGTCCCTCAGCGGGTACAATAAGAAAACCCCAGTCTGTTCCAGTCACTCCTGTGCACTCTGACACCTATTTCATTAGGAGTGTGGAGGATGTGTGTGTGATGCGGGTGAGGCTGTGAGGAGCCTGCGATCACATCCCAGCCCGCTGCTCCCTGTCTCGCACGTCTCTCTCACCTTGCTCAGGAGGAAATGGCAGCTTCCCAGCATGCAAGGCCAGCTCTAAGGCTGAGTCCTCCTGAGTCACAAAGGGCTCCAGGTTCAGGGGGAGGGACATGATATACTGCCCGATCTGAAACAAAAGAGAGCGCTGTCAGCCCGGCGCTGACGCATGCAACGACTGCATGCAGGATGTTCATGCAAAGGCAAACGGTGGGCAGACAAAACTGCGAGACCTGTTGGCAGCCCCAGGCCTGATCTGCCCAGTGTGTGGTAATATGGGTTAGGCAACGTCTGAAAAATAAAAGCACTGCCAGTCTGCATGTAGATCATAGATTTCATCCTTCTCACTAAATGGCCTCAATATTTCTGGAATGCATTCAATGTGAGCTCTACCTCAAATGAGTAATGGATTACCAGAGTGCTTTGTAAAATTTAAAGCGCTTGTGTAAATATGTTATTATTATTGTTCATGGATGAAAAAAAAAACGGTAAGATGCTAATGTCAACAAGTGCACAGTCAAGCAAGAATTTCAATCATGTCTTTTGGATTTGGATCTGCGTCTCTTCCTTCCAGGTTACTGAAGCAGGTGAAGGAAGAAATTTTGTTGGCGGGCAGGGGCGGGGAAGCAGTTTATAAGTTAATTTGGAGGGAAAATTGTGTGTTTTCATAATACAAACTCTAGAAAACCTTCTTGGTTGGTGAGGAATTGCAAAGGTAGGCTTACAAGACATTAGAGATGAGCCATAGAGTAACTCAGGGTTAGTCATGTGTGTGTCATCATGGATACATTTTAGACACCTATTTCTATTACAACTCACAACTGTTTAGTACAAAGTAAAGGTGAGCATATGTTTCGTTCCAAAATGAAATTGATTTTCAGGTTATGACAATGTGATATATATTTTCTTAAAAAAGTACTGGAGCCTGTTGTTGCTTTTTTTTTGGCTTCATATTGATTCTATACATTCATTCCCACTTAAGAGTTGATACTGATTCTGCCAGCTAACGTCCCAGGACTATCTGAGAAAGATCTTCTCAGTCTGGCCTTACATACACCCATACTGTGGCAGGTGTCCAGAAGTTAAGGCAGACTCCCAAAAGCTACCAGCCCAGATTAATGCCTTCATTTCCAAACATTTAATGCAGCCCATTGTGCGAATAAGAAATTGTTAGTTTGGTCTCCTTTTAAAGAGGTACATACACAGATGGTAAAATAAATGAAATCAGCACCTTTCCCTTTCATTTACTTAGCACAATCTTTCATTCAAACTAGACAAGTGGTCACTTACCTTGCTAACCACCACAATCACTGTACATTGCAGCTTGAAATGGCAACAAAATCATCATTTTCCCCCAAGGCTGGAGGAAGAGAAGGATGCTGACTTTTGGGGTTAGAATTTCTTCGTTTCAGATCCACTCAGCCAGTACTTCCTGAATACCTACTATGTGCAGAGGTCACAGGCACATTCTTGTACTCGTACCTCTTTCGCCTGTAGCCAGGTTTACTTGAAATAAAGACTCGTCATCATTATGCCCTCTATCTATGCTGTTTCATTTTTTCCAAGGACGTTCTGTCTCATCCCCTCATCATGCTCACACAGTTCTGTGTGGGTGAGGGCACCCACCAACAAGGCAAAGTGTCAGGTACAAATTTTCAACCATCTGACACCTCGAACTTCAATTAATGGGCCTCAGATTGTGGGGATCACTGTGATTCCTAGAGAGATTCCATGACACCAAGTTTCTCTTGGGAGTTCTACGTTTATCTTTTAGAAATCAATGTGGGAAAAGATGCTTCTCATCAGACCTCTAGAGGTTTGTCTACTATTCTCACATATTCAATAAATACTCGTCAATATCCTGTCTAGGTAAGCACAGTGACTCAGCAAACATGAAACCCTCTGTGGCCGGAGGACCAGGGTTTGAGTTCTGGCTCTCCCACTGTGTGACGTTGGGCACCTTACTTTACCAGCCGGGGCCTTGGTTTCATCATCTCTGAAATGAGGGTGATCTCACACTTACTTCAAAGGGCTGTGGCAAGGATGAAATTAATCCTGTGTGAGACACACATACAGCATCCTGGCATCCTAAAAGAGCGGCTGCCGGATAAATGGCTTCCCCGCCCCACTCCCATCCCCCAGAGCCTCGGTGCTGCTGATGTGAAAACATGGCTGCCACCAACCGGCTCACTAAGTTGTTGTGAAGATACACCTCGGCCTAGGACTTCCCTGGTGGTCCGGTGGTTAAGAATCCGCCTGCCAATGCAGGGGACACTGGTTCAATCCCTGGTCTGGGAAGATTCCACATGCCTCAGGGCAACTCCAGCTGTGCTCCTCGACTCCTGAAGCCCTCACACTCTAGAGCTTGTGCTCCACCACAGGAGAAGCCCCTGCGTCTAGAGAAAGCCCAAGCACAGCAACAAAGATCCCGCAGGACCAAAAAGGATAAATACATGATTTTTAAAAAGTCAATTTGAAAACCTTCCGAGTCCCTTCTGGAAAGCAACATCATTTCTGGAGTCAATTCACAGTGCAACACACAAGTCTGGAGAAGGAAATGCAAGCCCACTCCAGAATTCTTGCCTGGAGAATCCCACGGACAGAGGAGCCTGGGAGGCCACCGTCCATGGGGTCGCAAGAGTCGGACGTGACTTAGCAACTAGACCACCACTGCCACACAAATCTCAATCCTAAAAATGAGAGTCTTCTCGTTGGTTGTAAAGGCCGCTCACATGTTTTAGCTCCCTCAGTCAATCCCACGGACAGAGGAGCCTGGGAGGCCACCGTCCATGGGGTCGCAAGAGTCGGACGTGACTTAGCAACTAGACCACCACTGCCACACAAATCTCAATCCTAAAAATGAAAGTCTTCTCGTTGGTTGTAAAGGCCGCTCACATGTTTTAGCTCCCTCAGTCCAGGATATTGGATAGTGCTCTGAAAACAGGAAAACGGCTGCCTTGTGCACAATGACACTGCTCAATGAACAGAGTGTGGAAGGCCATTCTGTTTGCTGCTCACCAGTGGGATCACACAGGCTTCCTCTAACTGTACCGTGTTTACTTTTAAAATTCTTTCCCATCTTTTCAGTAGTCATGACTTACAAAGGGGTGGGTTCTAAAATGACTGCTCATGGCAGAGATCACCCACCTCAAAATCACCCCTGAAAAATCACAGAACTCTCCCACAGTATGGGGAAGACATGATTGGGATCTGCTGCTCCTGGATGGTATTTCTTAGGTTCACTGACATTTAAAAACAACGGAGCTGTCTTGCACACAGAGTTATCGTTACCATCTTTCTTAATTCCATATATATGCGTTAGTACCTGTATGCGAGACAGCAAAAGAGACACAGATATACAGAACAGTCTTTTGGACTCTGTGGGAGAGGGAGAGGGTGGGATGATTTAGGAGAATGGCAATGAAACATGTATCATATCATATACGAAACGAAAAAAAAATAAAAGCAACTGGTGTATACTTCAATTTTAAAAAATTAAAAAAAATAAAACTTTTTCAGATTTAACTATTAAAACAACAACAACAGAGCTGGACTGCAGGAAGGGCAATGAAAGGAGAGGCCACATGCAGATGTCTGGGAGACAATCAGCTCCCAAGGGTGAAAGCTGAAGGGGCAAAGGCCTTGAGGTGCCCCTGTTCCCCCGCAAGGCTCATTTTGCTCTTTGTTAACATTAAGCCTGAACAACTAAAATTCTTCTAGAGATTTACTTGAAAGTGAGAGTATAAAGTCGCTCAGTTGTCTCCAACTCTTTGCAACCCCATGGACAGGCTCCTGTGTCCATGGAATTCTCCAAGCAAGAACACTGGAGTGGGTAGCCATTCCATCCTCCAGGGGATCTTCCCAACCAAGGGATCAAACCCAGGTCTTCCAAACTGCAGGCAGATTCTTCACCTTCTGTGCCACCACGGAAGAGATGTACCTGCTGCTATGAAATTCAACATGAGCACGCAGGCTTGGTATAAGGTAAGTGCTCACTACATGTTTTTTTGGATTTGAACTCAGAACTACAATACACTGTTCTTCTGAAAAGTCAGGAAGAATTTGACCACCATGCTTCCCATCTCCCCAAGTTCTGAATCTCCCACTGCAATGGTCTCCCACATCTTTGGCTCTAGGGACCAGTTTCATGGAAGACAATTTTTCCATGGCTCGGGGTGTGGTTTGGGGATAATTCAAGTGCACCACATTTACTGTGTGCTGCTGCTGCTCAGTCACTTCAGTTGTGTCCGACTCTGTGTGACCCCATAGACGGCAGCCCACCAGGCTCCCCCGTCCCTGGGATTCTCCAGGCAAGAATACTGGAGTGGGTTGCCATTTCCTTTTCCAACGCATGAAAGAGAAAAGTGAAAGTGAAGTCGCTCAGTCTGTCTGACTGTTAGCGACCCCATGGACTGCAGCCCACCAGGCTCCTCCATCCATTGGATTTTCTAGGCAAGAGTACTGGGGTGGCGTGCCATTGCCTTCCCTGCATTTATTGTGTTGTGTACTTTACTCCTATTATTATTACATCAGCTCTACCTCAGATCATTAAGCACTGGATCCTAAAGGTTGGGGACCCCTGTCCTACTGGACTCACACTTTGAAGCCCTCAGGTTTTGGCCACATCTCACTTTGAGAGGGATGGGGCAGGGCAGGAATGTGTTAGGCTCCACAATCCACATGTGTTTCATCAGCTGACTTAAGGAAGTCAGCTGCATTTCCTTAAACTCCTGGCTATGGGTGGAGACTGTCCCAAAGCACAGGGCCAGACAGCGCCAGGGCAGCCAGGACCACTGCACCTGGAAGGGTCAGACAAGAAGCGCTCTCAGACGCTGCGATCAGCAGAGCGAAGTGTGCAGAGGCTCTTACGTTGCTGATGTACTCGAGCGGGGTGAGGCTGAAGGTGGGCAGGTCATCGGTCAGGGTTTCTCCAATGCCAGCAGTGTTCCAGCTCTAAAGGAGGAAGGAGAGGAAGCAGTCAGGGTCACAGCGCCCAGGCAGCACAGGAAAGCACGTGAAGAACGCGGCACCCACCGCAGGCGCTCTCTCTGCTCAGAGCCGGCCTCTGGCGTCATCGCCACGTGGTAGAGCAGGGGTTTCTCTTCCTCCAGTCATCACCGGGAAGCCCGCCACAGAGGAGGCAATCCTTTCTCTCTCTCTCTCTCTGCATCCTTTCTGATCCATAAAAATCTACAAAGCAGGAAGTCCCACCTTCCCAACTCAGCTATTCAATGGGAACTGACACTCAGTTCACCTTTCTTGGAAGGTGAGAGCAAGAGCTGGTTATTCTTGTTCTGGGTTTCTCTGCCAGGCACAGGTAGCCTCACTAACTCTGGGGCCGTCAGCCTGCATCTCTCTCTCTCTCTGCATCCTTTCTGATCCATAAAAATCTACAAAGCAGGAAGTCCCACCTTCCCAACTCAGCTATTCAATGGGAACTGACACTCAGTTCACCTTTCTTGGAAGGTGAGAGCAAGAGCTGGTTATTCTTGTTCTGGGTTTCTCTGCCAGGCACAGGTAGCCTCACTAACTCTGGGGCCGTCAGCCTGCACTCTATAGAGACCAGGACCCCCCTCTAAAACCCTCTCCAGAGACCATATCTGAGTCAGAAGCCCTGTCTGGTTACAGGAATATCCAAACCATGTTCACCAACTCTGCTGCCACTAAGTTAAAACTGCTGCTTTTGATCCACCTGCTTCCTGGATCCAGGTCTCAGCTGACTCAGAACTCAGTGCGAAAGGGATGAGAAGGATGCTCCAGACCCCACCGGCAGCCCCTCAGTTCTCTCCTGAACCCCCTTCTGGAGACCTGCAGCACCGACGTCTCCTTTTGGCATTTAGTGGAACCATGACATCACTGTGGAGCCTTCCTGGGCTCCTCTATAGCATTAGGCCACTTACTGGTACACACGTGGTTACAGAGGTCAGCCCGGCACATCTTCACACAGAAGTCTAGTTTCTTAATTCTTACCCAAGTCACCCTAGAGCCAGCCTGGAAAGCAAGGTCCTTGCTGGCTGGACTCCTGAGGTCACATGGTAGCTGCTCTTTGCAGCCACCTGAGGCCGATCTGGTTGCTTGATCCTCTAAGTAGCTTTCCGGGAATGGCGTGACCATGTCCGCCCCTGGGCTCCCAGCCCAGGCCAAGCTGCAGCCCTCCTCCCCACGCTCTCGAACACCAACTCAGCTCTTAATTTGCCTGCTCTAGACAGAGTCTTTTCTTCCCCAGCCCTGCCCCTATAGTTTTCTAAACTTCTTGTTCTTTTCTGAGAATCCTTTCATTTCAAAATATCCTACTTTTTTTTCAATTAACTCCCATCTCACAGGGAGGGACACACGGATCAGGCACACACACTGCATGCCTGTGCTGTGCCAGGCTTTGTAGGGAGAGACAAAGAAATGGCTGATCTTGGTTCTTGCTCTCCCTAGGGAACCGAGACCCCCCGACACATCCCTAGCCTAGACCCCCTATACCCACACACACACACACACACACACACACACACACACACAAACAGGCCTCCACTTCAGGAGTTCTCAGTGGTGAATGTCAATTTCATGCCATAAGAGTACAGAGGAACAGGAGCCCAAGGTGGCTAGAGAAGGGGCTGGCCAGAGGACGCATGAGGTGCAGAGAGGAAAGGCTGGATGCACAGTGTGAACACCAGGCTAAGAAAGGGGGTAACGAGAGAGAGAAAAGAGAAAGAGGCAGGGAGGGAGGAAGGGAGGGAGAGAGAAAGACGGGAAGGGAACCTGTTAGGTCTCAAAAGAGATGTAAAAGACATACTCACCAATGTGCAGAGCTAGTCTGGATCCTGATTCAAATCATGACATTTATAAGACAATCAGGAATTCGAACGTTAATTGATGACATTAAGGAATTATTTTTAATTTTCTTTTTAGGGGTTATTTTGAGAGTTCTATTTATTTATTTTTGGCTACGCTGGGTCCTTGTTCCTTTGCTTTCTCCGGCTGCGGCAAGCAGGGGCTACTCTGTGTTGTGGAGGGCAGGCTTCCCACTGAGGTGGTTTTTCTTGGTGCGGGGCACAGGGTCCAGAGTGTGGGCTCAGCAGTTGTGGCGCACAGGCCTTCATCGCGCTATGGCAGGTGGGATCTTCCCAGACCAGGGATCGAACCCGTGTCCCCTGCACTGGCAGGTGGATTCTTATCCACTGTGCTACCAGGGAAGCCCCTGGAGCTCCTATTTTAGATAAGGGGGTATATATGACACAGGACAGCCAAGAGTTGATCAGTGTCAAAGCAGGGTGATGAGACGCACAGTTTATTACACTCTTCCCTCTACTCTTGCATACATGTAGGAAATTTTCCCATAATAAAAAGTTTTTAAAAACAGACTATCACATTGATTGTGAGGAGCCAGAGAAGGGATTTGAATGCGCAGAGACAAAATCAGAATGATGCTTCACGAAGACTGATGCAGCAATTCTCAGAAGGACTGTGGGTGGAGAGGCTCAAGAAACAATTCAGGGACGACGAGAACCCAAACCAGGGCAGTGGCCATGGAAACAGATGGAGACGGATCTAGAGAGAAGCAACCATGCAACCTGGTGGTAGAGTCTGGGCAAAGAGGGGCTCAGCGAGGGAGCAGATGTGGTGAAGGCCAGGGCGGGCAGAGAGGGGGCGGCCAGGAGCCAGGGCTGAGTCGTGGGGAAAGGGCACAGCATCTAAAGGACAAGCACCATGGGCTGCAGGCCCTGGGAGGGCTTCACAGAGGAGGGGGGTGGCTAAGATGAGGGTGGAGGGGAAGAAAAGCCAGAGTGGAAAAGTACTCGGGGGTAAGGGCGAGACGGGGTGAACTGATGTGGGAGGGCCTGAAACAGTGGGCAGAGGGGGTGGACCTCAAGAGGTCAACAAGGAAATGGTGCAGATTATTTTTCAACTCAAAATTTCCTTCAAAGGGGTTTTTCTAACCTATCTGTCACCAGGTAACGTAAGTAAACTTCAACAGCCTATCCTGAAAGGGAATATGGTGTTGGTTTATATTCTTGTAATGGGCAAGGGCAACACAGTTTACCAGCAAACATCAAAAACAAACATTTAATGAGCAGGGTTTAATTTTGAAATCCTTAAGGCCAGAAGTGTTTGCCTTTGTATTGTGTGCTTTCACACGGGCGCACTGGGAGAATTCCCCCTAATCTCCAGAGCTGCCCGCATCCATTCCCAGTGCCCGAGCCCTTGCAGTGAGGCCTGAATGAGAAGGTGAGATCAAGCAACCGAGGACAGGGCAGAACAGTGAGCGTGGAACGCAGAAGTAGAGGGGAAAGGACGGTGGAGGCACCAAGCCCAGCTCAATGGCGAAGAAGATGAAATAACTGGCAGAACTGAGGTTTCAGAACAGGAGGCTGAGATTTTCAACCTCTGACAAAATAAATATGATAAAAACAACCAAACCTGGGAGGCTGGGGAAGGGAGATGAGAGACGGAAGGAATGCTAATCCCATCGGCTTTCAGGGCAGGTGAATCAATGCTGCTGCTGCTGCTGCTGCTAAGTCACTTCAGTCGTGTCCCAACTCTGTGCGACCCCATAGATGGAAGCCCACCGGGCTCCCCCGTCCCTGGGATTCTCCAGGCAAGAACACTGGAGCGGGCTGCCATTTCCTCCTCCAATGCATGAAAGTGAAAAGTGAAAGTGAAGTTGCTCAGTCGTGTGCGACTCCTAGCGACCCCATGGACTGCAGCCCACCAGGCTCCTCCACTCATGGGATTTTCCAGGCAAGAGGACTGGGGTGGGGGGCAATTGCCTTCCCCAGAATCAATGCTGGTATCCATCGAAAACGGAAACAGGACTAACAAAAACAATGACTCCATCTGTCAGGAATTTTTATAATCTTTCTTTCTTGATCTTGCGGAGATCTTCTGGGAACTGATACCTTTCATGGTGAAGAAACTATTATCTCAAGTTCAACCATTCCTTTGGTTCGTTTTCTAAAGTCAAATAAAATCTATGTTGCACACATTTGATTTTTTTAAAAAATCAGCATGAGTAGTACAATTCTATTTCTTCCTGTGGACCATCTATCTACCAATGCCCACCCAGCCCTCAGCATGTGAATGGACAGGAAGATATGTCTGGCTTGATGATTTCTGGATGGAGGTACCTTGAAGGGGCTTACTGCTTTTATTCCTTGCACTTTCCTGTATTGTTTGAATTTCTGAAAAATGAGTAATTTTTATGTTTAAAAACTATCATTACTCTTAAAAACTGATAATCACAGAAAAAAAGAAAACCACTACTTATTCAGCAACTACTCTGGGATGGGATTGTGCTAGATTCTATCATATACGAAAAACTTCACTTAATCTTCACATGTTCATATGAGGAGCATCACTGTATCTCCATTTTAAGGATAAGGAGATGCTCTAACAGCCTCAGCCACGTGACCCAGCAAGACCACATATGGCTGTCTGGGTATAGCTACGGTGACATCGCTTCTGCTAGGATGTATAGCCACCACACCACCAACCCGACATGCAACCCCGCCCCACTCATGGCTGCAATGTAAGAGCTGGTTAGAGAAGATCTCATGGCATTTTGGACAAGACTTGACGAAATCATACAGTGACTGAATGAGTGGCCCTCAGCTCCCGATCTAGTATATTTTCCAGGGGACGGCAGAAAGCAAAGGATCTATTGGTGAGAAAAAGCCCATAAATGGGTCCTTCCCCCAAAATTATCTTTCTCTCTTTCTTTCATTCATTATTTATTTTGGCTGTGCCAGGTCTGAGGTGCAGCATGTGGGATCTAATTCCCTCACCAGGGATCAAACCCGGGCCCCTTGCAAAGGGAGTGAGGCGTCTTAGCCATCAGGGAAGTCCCCTCAAGAATTATCTTTTAAAAAATCCTAATTTCCAAAAAGAGAACAAAGAAGAATGATAAAAAGCCAAATCCAAATAGACTTGAGAAGTCCGTAAGAAAAATTAATCAGGGGACTGTCTCAGAAATCTGAAAGGAAACCTGAGATCTGGACCCAGAGAAAGTCAAGAGCCAGTAGAGAAAATAGAGGACTGGGGGGCAATTCCTTGAAAAGCAATAAGGACAAGCAGAGAAGAGAAAAGGGAGCAAGGCATTCCAAGAATAACCAAACAGCAAGAGTATCAAAGATAGAAAAGAGCATAACCCTTCAAACTCCCCTCAAAAACACCAGACCACACCCGGTAAGGCACTCTCCTGGGTCAAGTTCCAGAACCAAGTCTCCACAAACATCTGGCAGGAGAACAACTTGACCTCATCAGACAGCTAGCTCCTCTGGGTAGCCCTAGCTTATCCAGTGGCACATAAGCTCCCTTGCTTCCCCCTGAGAGGCCACAGGTAAGCTTCTCCAAATGTTGAAAGTTAATCAAGCAAGAGGAATAATCCCAAAAAACAATCTGAAACCACAGCACTGCAGTGACTACTATTAAGATGAGACAGCCCCTTGGCAGGGGTTAGTGATGATCTGTTATGTAACCCTTAAGAAGAATAAATTGTTTGGGAACAGAAAAAAAAAAAAAAAATATATATATATATATATACAAGACAGTCATGCTAAACAATGAATTATAAGGGAACAGTGACTCTGCAGCAAGGCTTCTAGCCCAGGAGCGTCAAAGCGGGCCCCTCCTAAGGCTTGGGAAAGGGATGCTAGGTCTGGCATAGCAGATGAGAGGTAGCGTTGGCTGGCTGGTGGGAAACTCACATCCATCTTGGGAATGAGGAGTAGCTGCTGTTTGATGCGCAGGAAGACCGAATCGAAAGCCAGCTGGTGTGCCTGCTGGTTAAGCCGAGTCAGAGCCAATCGCGATGCGGACAGCAGGTGGTGGTTACTCGACCCTTTTTCCTATGACAAGAAAATGCAGAAGGCAGGTTGTTAGGCCCTGAATGCAACCGAGGGATGAGCTAAACGTTTTGAAAGGCCACTGAAAGGAAAACGGCAAGAGGGTTCTCGACAGTGATGGTTTCCGACCCTGGCTGTGCTCGGGACCCCCTGGGGACACGCTGAGTCACAGACACCCAGGATCTGCTTGAACCACCAAGTCTGGGTATTGTATTCACTTTCCCAGGTGATTCTGATGCACTTAAACTAATATCAGCTCATGGAGTGACAGTTTATGAAAAATTAACCTGTGACTGTCCCTCACGGGTACAGAAGAAAGGAAAAAAAATGAGACGTGTCAAGTAGAAATAAGAGTGACAGGCAGAGCCCTGATTCCCAGGGAGGTCAAGTCAATTACTCCAGCCGTACACCAGAGCATGCACCCCTCCGTGTGAGTCCCAAGGTATTCCAAATAGCCTGAGAAAATACAGAGGTGGAAAATGTAACCTTCGTTTTGCTATTATTAGTGAACCGATTACAACAAACAGACATAAATCAGATCAGCAATAAAGATAAACGGAGTTGCTTTAACCTAATCGCAGAGCATGGATGAGTGAACTTGCAGAATGGCTCCGAGAAGGGTTTGCCAAGCTCAAACGTAGCCAGGTGGTGGGTGAAGGTGCAGAGGGGTGGGGGAGACCCCTGCAAGGGCAATGCTGAAGCCTCAGACACATCCTGAGGGCCACTGTGTGCTCACCTCCAGAGCGCGAGGCCCAAACAGACAATTTCAGATTGAATTTGGTGCCCTGGGAACAGTACTATCTCCTCTACTTATCACCAAGAGACTGAGATTCAAATCAGACTGGGGGTGGCGGGGAGGAAGTTTCTGGAAAGGATGCCCTGGACTGCTAAGAACCTCAGGTCATTCTCAGGGAGCCTATGGCTCATTCCATTTGTCAGGAGGGTGCTCTGCCCCTGGAACCCAAGGGGGCCCAAAGCTCAAAGTCAAGGTCAGTTTTATGGCAGACAAACAAATCTAACACTGATTCCCAGTCCTTGTGCTGCCACATGGAGAAGCTTGCACTCGGGGAGGGGGTGTTTGTGCCTGGCTTCTCTCTACCCTTGCTCCTCCCCTGGCTGCTGAGTTGGGGGCCACCTTCTCAGGTCCTCTCCCTGTGTGGGAGTCCAGGGCCGCCCAGCTCAGCCCACCCTGCTGACAAGTTAACTCTGGGGGAAGAATGGCAAGCTCATTTGGCTACATATCTAGAGCCACATTCTCCAACCTATCTTTCAGTAATAAAGCTTTGTTAATCTGACTCCTACAACTGTGCTTCAGTTGGTTTGACTCCGGTTTAGTTACTCGGCTTCTTAAAACCCCAACAAAACTGAGACAGAGATGCGGGAGCAGGCTTTGCCACAGCTCAGGGCCCACACACAGGAGGCAGAGCAGCCGGGTTAGGGAAAAGGTGAGTGACAAGGGAAAAGCTTTCAAGAGCGCAAGAATGCCATCAGTCTGGTCTCATACCTTGAGGGTATAAAGTATTTCCATTAAACTGCCATATTCGGCAGGGCTATCTTTCTGGAGGTAATTATATTCTTGCCATGGGTTCTTGGCAGAACTCTTCTTGTCTGTCAAGATGCTATCTTGAAAACCGGGCAGGCTCCGAGGGCTGAAGGAGTCAGAGAGATACTTCCCAGCTGTGGACAAAATCCTGTAATGAAAGTGATGCCCATTATGCCCTTAGCCACATGCATGGAGCTTCCTTCCTGGAGCATTCACGCTCCTCCCTGAATCCCAGGACCTCCTCATGAAGCACACAGATGCCATTCATCCTTTGGGAGGGAGCTGGACGTCAGGTGCATGATGAACACCGGACATTTTCATTTCCTGTTTTAACATGCTCTAACAGAATATGCCATCGTCTCAGTGTGACGCCCAGCCTCAGGGCAGCTGTCAATTCACTGCAATCCGCAACACTGTGCAGTTTCTACACATGAGCTCTGCGAGCATCTCTTTGGAACGGTCAAAGCCAAGGGAGCCACCAGTCCAATGGTCACAGAGGCACTGGACTTAGCAGTGGGCCAGCTCGTCCCTGGAGCTCCCTGCACAACTCGACCCACGGGACTCACACTCTCATACACACTGGGCTTGTGCTTATCAGCACCAAAAAGCTTACTCTGCAGTTCAGAGAGACATACTGAGGGAAGTTGGCGCTTTCCTGAGGAGGAACAAAGCCTGTGGGGAGGTTCTCAGGGATGATCAACCTCTAGTGTGGCTTGGGGAGTAGACTCTGTCTCTATTGAAGAAGACCTCCCTTGATGGACGCTGAAAACCTTCGTTCCATCTGTCTCTACTGAAGAAGACCTCCCTTGATGGACGCTGAAAACCTTCGTTCCATCTGTCTCTATTGAAAATGACCTCTCTTGATGGACGCTGAAAAACCTTCGCTCCATTCCTCCTGAGCCCAACTTCACCACTCGGCTCACACATTTAAATGTGCAAAGGATTATACGAACCTGTGGGGCCAGGAGACTAGACATTGTTGTACATCTCAACCATGCCTGATTCCCCAACCCCTCCTTCACCATGATTTATGAAAAACATAACTTTTACTTCTTCAAAAACAAATCCCATGACCTCATCAAGAAATGCCTGAATCTGCAAACAAATGCTGGGGACAGGATCCTCCTCAGGAACCAGAGCTGACACAAGCAGCTATCTGCCTCTGCCATTAAGGTCAAGTCAGTTTTCCCTGTCTCTTACACCCACAGGTCATTCTGGCCAGATCTTTTTCCTATGGAACCATGGCCTGTCCCTGCCACTGCCTTACTTTCAAGCCTTCACTGTATCTTGTCTGGACCACAGTGGCCATCCCTTCCTTGCTTCATTTAATCTGTCCTCGAGGGTTACTGGAATGATCTTTTCTAAATGCAAATCTGATTTTATCTTTTTCCCAAAGACCTGCGAGTGTCCCACAAGATAAAATTAAACATGCCTGGCATGGCACCCAGGGCCCTCCATCACTGGAGCCCCTATATGCTTACAGACATTCTATTCCCAAGCCAACCACCCCCAGCTCAGCCCACACAGCATGCTTCAGGCCCTTGCATGTCGCTCACAGGCTGCTGTGATCTGAAATGCTCTCCCCTCCCTGGTGTCCCTGGAAAGATCATACCCCTTCTACAGGGACTGCTCTCCTGTGCCCAATCGTACCTCTCAGGCCTCAGGCCTCTGACCTCACCAGCCTCTCACTTCTTATACATTTAGCACATGCTGTCTCATTCCTCTCCATCAGATGGTGAGGCTGAAACACACCAAGTGTTCTTCATCTCTGAGTTCCCAGCACTTAGCTGAGTAGTTATGTCTACCACCATGGGCGAGAATCCCTTAGAAGAAATGGAGGAGCCCTCTCAGTCAACAAAAGAGTCCGAAATGCAGTACTTGGGTGCAGTCTCAAAAACAACAGAACGATCTCTGTCCGTTTCCAAGGCAAGCCATTCAATATCACAGTAATCCAAGTCTATGCCCTGATCAGTAATGCTGAAGAAGCTGAAGTTGAATGGTTCTATGAAGACCTACAAGACCTTCTAGAACTAACACCAAAAAAAAAAAAAGTCCTTTTAATCACAGGGGACTGGAATACAAAAGTAGGAAGTATAGACAAGTTTGCTCTTGGAGTACAAAATGAAGCAGGGCAAAGGCTAACAGAGTTTTGCCAAGAGAACATACTGGTCATAGCAAACACCCTCTTCCAACAACACAAGAGAAGACTCTACACATGGACATCACCAGATGGCCAATACCAAAATCAGACTGATTATATTCTTTGCAGTTGAAGATGGAGAAGCTCTATACAGTCAGAAAAAACAAGACTGGGAGCTGACTGAGGCTCAGATCATGAACTCTTTATTGCCAAATTCAAACTTAAATTGAAGAAAGTAGGGAAAACCACTAGACCATTCAGGTATGACCTAAACCAAATCCCTTATGATTATACCGTGGAAGTGAGAAATAGATTTAAGGGCCTAGATCTGATAGATAGAGTGCCTAATGAACTATGGATGGAGGTTTGTGACACTGTACAGGAGACAGGGATCAAGATCATCCCCAAGAAAAAGAAATGAAGAAAAGCAAAATGGCTGTCTGGGGAGGCCTTACAAATAGCTGTGA